>BQNB010106068.1:0-23468 GCA_026074375.1 Tanacetum coccineum | reverse complement strand
TTAACGGGATTTTACAAAATCAATAGAAAACCGTGAATGATTTGATTCGGAATCAGCGGCCAATGATTTAATTGTCTAAAAACAGATAATTTTCTGGCTAGGGTTAAAGCTGTTTGTTTAAATAGGCTCACCAAACTGAAACGGGCCTAAAAATACAGATGGGCCGTGAGCTAGAACAAAAACAAGTCTAACACAAATTCCAAAAAACTAAAAAATGTCAATAAATCATAGTAAACGAGTGTTTTGGGCTTCGAAAAATCCTTAACCAGCTAAAAGGTGGCTATAGCGTGATCCGTCTCGTTTTTCTCTTCGATTTGAGAGGTCACGGGCCTGAAACGGACTTACGGATCAAAAGTTATGGCTGTTTTACTGAAACCCTTTTCTTCACACAAAAATTCTTAGTAAACCGCTGCCAATTAGTAACTCGCTGATTGATAACTCGCCGTTTAGCAACTCACCATTTAGCAACTCGATGTTTAGCAACTCGCTGTTTAGCAACTCGCTGTTTAGCAACTCGCTGTTTTAGCAACTCGTTGTTTTAGCAACTCGCTGTTTTAGCAACTCGTTGTTTAGTAACTCGCTGTTTTAGCAACTCGCAGTGTTTAGCAACTCGCTGTTGTGGTCAACAAACCGCCGTTGACTATTTCCTTAAATCGTGGATCTTGTCCCTTATGTTACCAAACCGCCATTATGAACACCAAGCTCGATTTTTTCAAAATCACTCAAATAAGCATTTAAGCCACGAACCAAAGCTAGGATTTGCAATATTAAGCGTCTTTAAGAAGATTTAACACACAATAACATGTATATCTTTGTGGATCGTCCAAAAAAAATAGCAACTCTCCACGAAGAACACCTTACTTTGTTTGCTTATAGTTCGAGCTAGGAGCTTGTTTAACGCACGAAATTTGAAGCACTCTTACCTTTTAATGTGTAGAACAAGTGAAGATCAAGAATAACAACCCATTAGACCTAAAAAAAATTTGAGCTGTGGGTTTTTTTTTCACAAAATAAGCCACGAATTTGAGCTTGTTTAGCCACACGAATCAATCACGAATCCACCCTTTGCTCTGATACCAATTGTAGGATCCCGTAACACTTCACTTCATATATTTAAACACGAATCAAGAACTAGAAAAGAGAAAGAGAGAGTTGTTCTAGAGAGAGAAAGAAGAGAGAGAATTGAGAGAGAAAAGGAAAAGATTTTTTTTTGTTGATATTTTGTGACGCGCGGGATATTTAACTAGGACCCGGGCTCGGGTTTTGCTTGGGATTAAACCCGAAACATATACAATATTAGATTCACTATCGAGCCCGATTCCCGATAATATCCTATTACAACGTTAACTAATTAGAGACCGAAGCTCCATCGTAGAGTGACCGAGCTTCCTTGTTCGACTCAATAAATTGAGGCTAACAGCCTTGGTTAGAAGATCAGCTACATTGTCATCGGTATGGATTTTAAGCACCTAGATAAGTTTCTTCTCATAAGCATCCCTAATGAAATGGTGCCTAATTGCAATATGCTTTGTTTTGGAATGATATACTAGATTCTTTACAATGCATATTGTGCTTTCATTATTAATGTAGATCTTTGTGTTCATGAAATTGAACCCATAGTCTAACATTTAATTTTGAATTCACAAAACTTGCCTACAACAGCTTGCAGCAGCAACATATTCTGCCTTTGTAGTAGAAGTAGCCACAATGGTTTGCTTTTTGCATTGCCATGTAATGAGTCTTCTACCAAGAAATTGACAACCTCTTGTTGTGGATTTCCTGTCAAGATTTGCTCCAGCATAATCACTATCTGAGTAAGATTCCAAGTCGAATGTAGATTCTCTAGGATACCAAAGGCCTAATTTAGGTTTGCCTTTTAGGTACCTAAAGATTCTTTTGACTGCTGTCAAATGAGAGGTCTTTGATTGTGGTTCCTTAATCTGAATGGATCTTTGCAGCCTATAAAGGATGATAGCCTAGATGTATAAATACAACTGACTATGTAGAAACAATGACTTGAATACAATATGTTAATGCGGAATCTTAACACAAGTACTAAGAAGAATAATGATTTAACAGAATAACAACTTTGTTAAAATGTTCTTGAGAGTTACAGATTGCTAACTATGATATATTCTGTGATTTGTAATCGTCTATTTCATATATGTTCTAACTATGTCAATAGTTATCCTTTTATAGATTAAGGATAACCCTAAAAGTCTTACATGACTTTCTGACAAATATCTCACAAATATCTTTTAAATATCTTCTCATCGGTACTAACTATTTTACTACTAACGGTACTAACTAACTAACAGTACTAACACTTTGTACTGTCGGTACTAAGTATAACTGTCGGTACTAACTATTGTACTGTCGGTACTAAGTTAAGAAAACATTAATCCTAACAATCCTCCCTTAAACATGAATGTTAAACTATTTTAACTTCATGTTTCTTCAATCCTTTAAGCTTCACAGAGGATGTATCCAAACATTCTTTATCTTTTCTTAATCTTGTACTCTCTATCCTTCTTCAGCAGCAACCTTCTCTTTTCAGCTATGTCAGCAACATCTTTTCAGCTACTCAGCAACATCCTTATCCTGCAAACCAACTAAGTTGGCTTTATAGTTTTTGGCAAACTACCAGCCATTAACGGATTTGATGTTCCTTTACCAGTAGCCGTTTGCTCTGGGATAGATAACTCTTTATTCTAAGAATATGGTGAGTTAAATACCATACAGTTTTTGGTAAACTGTCAACCATCAACGGATTTGATTAGTCTTTACCAAATACCGTTTGAGTTTGGACTAGCCAATGCTTCATTGTAATAACATGGTGCATTGATAAACCATATAGTTTTTAGCAAACTATCAGCTATCAACAGATTTGATTAGTCTTTACCAAGAACTGTTTGATCTCGGACTAGCCAACTCTTCACCAAGAAGCAAGGTGAGTTGATTACCTTACAATTTTTGGTAAATTGTAAACCATCAACGGATTTGAGAAGTCTTTACCCCAAGCCGTTTGCTTGTGGACTAGCCAATTCTTTTGCCTGTTAAGCATGGTGAATTGATAACCATTTGTTGTGTGGTGGTTAGCCAACACTCAATCCCTGTTTTCACTTTCATCAGTCTTGTTCTTTAGATTCTAAGTCAGCAAGTACCTTCTTGATAAATCTTAATCAATGCAATGCAATTTGTACTTTCTTCTTCAGACTCTAATCTTAAATTTAGCATTTGCACTAGTATTTCCTTCTTTAAAGGATACTTCTTCTCTGTTAGCATATGTATGACTACTCCTTCATTGGTCATTAAGGTGTGTACCCCTGAGGAACTGTGCAACTTCCAACTGATTACCTTCCATTCATGCTGTGAGCTCCAAAACTCATCTTGTTCATCTGGTTTGAACAAAACCTTCAAATCTCCCCAAAGAACTCTTTCAAAACCTTCAGGCATCTCATCATGGTATTTATCCATTACCAGTTGAAACACAGCATTTAGATCTTCTCTATCAAATATGGACAATACTGTTGTTAAGACACTAAAGTATCTTTGCTGTCCATTGCTTCTTGTTACCACATTCAGATTGATCTCTCCTTCTTTGGATTCATCAAACTGTGGTTTTGTTCCAAGACATACTGTCTTCCAGTCAATGATAGGATATTTTCTGTCAAGTACTTCATAGTCCACTTCTTTTTCTTCATCTTGAGCTATTTTCAAACACAATCTTAGCTCATCATTTTCTTTGTCAGTATCATCTTCAGAAGTGTGTTGAATATATCTCCTTTTTCTTGACTTCATCTTCTTTCTAGTACCTAGCTTTCTTTTTCTAGTACTTTCTTCATCTTTATCCTCATCCTTGACTTCTTCTTTGGTGTCTTCCTTGATCACTTCAGATTTAGATAAACCAGCTCCTTTTTCATTCATCCTCTTGATAAACCTTTCATCTTGAGCAGATCTAGTAGAGATGAAATCTTCATTAAATCTCTTAATCTTTTCATACAAAGCTTGAATGTGTTCAAACTTCTTGCTCTTCAAATCAGCATGTTTGTAGTTTCCCACATGCTTTATGTAGGTTATCATTTGATTTCTGAGTTGATTCTTGGTTGGAGGTTTATTCCTTATAGCTTGTGATCTTTGTTGAGCAAGGAACTTTCTTTGAGCAGCAATTGTATCATGAAGGAACTTAGCTCTTTCTTCTATAGTAAACTGCTCTCTTTCTTGCTCTTGAAGCTTCTCAGCTAGAATTCTGTCTGCTTCAATTCTTGCCTTAACATCATCAATGTTATTAATGAGAGCTTCATTTGTTGCTTGTTCTTCAGCAAGTTTGTTTTTCTCCTCTTCAGCTTCCCATTCTTCTTGCACTTTCCTAGCCAACTCTTCATCACTCTCAAGTTGCTTGAATTTCTTCACAGCTTGAGGAATATCATCATCTTCACTTTCAGTTTCATCCTCCTCTTCAATCTTCTTCTTCCCTTTGTCTTTAGGATCAATTTTTGGAAGAGGCTTTAAAGTGAGTGTTGATCTTGTAGAAGTAGTTCTAGGTCTATCAGTATCTTCAACATCCTTCAGTTCTACACCTTTCTCTTTTTCTTTGGAAATAGCTTTGGCTTTACTCATGTTGATGAGAAGTGTAGCAATTGTTTCATCATCACCAAATATCACAGATGTGGGTGTCAGAGAGGTGTTTGAGAAAGCTTGGAAATCAATTTTTTCCTTAGATTGACTCTTAGTACTTACTCTTTGCTCAGTGGTACTTTCAACTCTTTCTTCAGACTTTAAAGATGTCTTCAGAAGCATCAACTTGATCATCAGTACTAACTTTGAAATCGTCAGTACTTAGTTTTGGCTCAATATGTCGGTACTTACTCCTTCCTTTGCAAGTACTAACTTAATCTTCAGTACCTAAGTCCAAACTCATCAGTTTCTTTGTCTTCATCCTCATTTCTTTGTCCTCCTTCACTTTGTCATTTTATTTGGCTTTACCATTCCTTTTGCATTTTACCTCCCTTGTTTTGGAGACGACTCCCCCCCCCCCACCCCCCCCCCCCCCCCCCCCCCTCCCCCCCCCCCCCCACCCCCCCCCCCCCCCCCTATCTGCCACCTTACTTTTCTTTGAGAGTCTTTTCCTTTGTTATCTTTGTTCCTTTGATATTCTCTTCTGATAAGCTTTTGAAGTGGTTTGTTGACAGGATTTTAGCTTTTCTTTTTTAGCTTTGTGATCTTAGCCTTCAAGAGTTTAATTTCCTTGGCTTGATCTGAAACCTGTTTACACAAAGAGATACAAAGATCATAGACATTTTGGAGAGTCATTGCATCCTCATTCCCTGAAAGGGATGTATCATTGAATGAATGATCTCCAAGATTCTCACCAGTATGTTCTGGAATTGAATCAGGAATATTAGGAGTGGGGGAAGGGTTTGGTGAAGGTCTGGGTGAAGGACTTGGTGAAAGGTCAGGTTGTTGCTCAAATGGTACCTCACTAGATTGAGCAGAAGATGAGTCATGAAGTGACTCATTTGGGCGTCATGTGGGTTCTGGGATGAGGGTTGTTGGGTGTGCTTCAGATAGTCTTTCTGAAGAAGTACCCTCTTTCTGAGTTGGTTGGACCAACATATTATCAAACAAAGGTGTAATTTTGCCTGAAAAATGTTTGCCCTTTTTAACCATAAAAGAAAAAACTTTACTAGTTAAATATTTACAGAATTGATCTAAGTACAGTTTACATTAATAAATTGTCTCTAGCTAAAAATATAGAAATAAAATGAGGATACATAACAAACTTCTTCTTAGCCTCTATATGTCTAAACATACCGTCAAAAATTAATTTAGAAAAATTATACTTTTGATTAGTTGTTAAACAAATTATAGCAGTGGCAATATTTGTAGGAATTTGATCCCCCAATTTTTTCCCCCCCACAAGAGGTACTTTTGGTGCTTTAAACAATGATTAATTGTGTGAAATAAAAACCTCCATTGGGGTGAAAACAATGCTTTATTAAATGTTTTACACAGTTAAATACCCTTCATATCATATAAGTTTGAATAGCATTCAAAGAATAGCTTGATTGGAAGTTGTGTCTATATCCCATCAGCATCATCAAAAAGAAGATCAGTACGGATAGATGCTTCAGAGATAGACACTAACTTGCCAGCTACTTTGGCGTTATGTGCCTTGCATTGTGATTGTTTTGGAACTTTAGCAGACGTCCAAATATGTTCAAGTCCTGTGGTGGAAACATACGGGGACTTACAGTGAGAGCATGAGAAATATATTCTTTGAAGAAAACCAATTCACTTCATGGAACTCACATTTCCTTTCAGTTTTTCCAAAATAGCACGATTCATGTTGTGCTTAGGAACAGGATTCTAAGAGCAGCCATATTGCTTCAAAGAGAGAGATCGTCGGTAAGAGAAATTTGGCTTGTAATTAAGAATATCAGTTGAAGAGATTGCGTGGGGGGAGTGTTAAAAAAAAAATTGTGCGGTTCTTGAAATGTGTCTTTTAGTGTTGGTGACCTAATTTCAAAGATAACGTTCCAATTTGCAATTTTTTGTCCTTGGCAGGAATATTCTTCAATCGACTCTTAAGCGGTACAAACGTTGCCTAGCGGTACTAACTTAACATGGTAGGCTACTAACTTTGTCCCAAACAAAGACCAATGAACAATGTAAGTTCAGGATTGCTTCAGTACCATTTAGTTAACTATTTCAGTGACTCTCTTATCTTTTTAAATCAAGAAAAGGATTAATAAAAATTAAAACGAGGTAGACTCCATCACCTGAGCCATCTAACCATGACTCACTATTCAGGTGACTCTTTTCAAAGTTCCCCTCCCTTCAACAAATACTAACATTTTTTCCTGAAAGTATCTTAGATGGTCTACATAAATCTCATGTCTTCAAGATGCTTCACAAAGGAATTCTTGAGCAATCTTCTTATTCTTGATCATGTACTGACCACTTGTTGGTACGGTTAGTGTTTGCATGCTTGATGATGATTGAATCTTGATGGGTAGAAAGGTGGTGTGTAAGGTTTTAGGGGTTTCTTGGAACAAGTTTGATTTGACATGTGTAAGTAGAGCTTGTGGAAGAGTATGCTTTGTGATGTAGGTTTAAAGGTGGAGCCTTTGGGTTTATTCCATGATGAGAGGTCATAGCTATGTGTGTTGATGACTCATTCATGTTGCCTCCCTTAAACCAATGCAGCTTATGGATTTACCATGCCAATTGAAACAACCAAGAAACTGAAAATCGTGCTTACCTCCAACTGCCTGGTTAGTAGATCAGCTACATTGTCATTGGTGTGGATCTTAAGCACTTGTATGAGTTTCTTCTCATAGGCATCTCTTATGAAGTGGTGCCTAATAGCAATATGCTTTGTCTTTGAGTGATATACTGGATTTCTTTATCAATGCAAATTGTGCTTTCATTAGCAATGTTAGATCTTTGTGGTCATGAAAAATTGAGAACCCATAGTCTAAAATTTGATTTTGAATCCATAAAGACTTGAACACAGCAAACTTGCTGCAGCAACATATTCTGCTTCTGGTGTAGAGGTAGCTACAATGGTTTGCTTTTGCTTTTGCCATGTAATAGTTTCTGCAAAGAAATTGACACACATCCTTGTTGTGGGATTTCCTGTCAGGATTTGCTCCAGGCATAATCATATCTGAGTAAGATTCAAGTCGTATGTAGATTCTCTAGGATACCAAAAGGCCCTAATTTAGGTTTTGCCTTTAGTACCTAAAGATTCTTTTTGACTGCTGGTCAAATGATAGGTCTTTGGAGTGACTTGAAAACTAGAAAACAAGCAAGACTGCAATACATAATGTAAGGCCTAGAAGCAGTCACATACATTAAGGAGCCAATCATTGATCTATAGAGATGCACATCAACATCACTAGCTTCTTCATCTTTGACTAATGGCTTCTGAGTTTCTATTGGTGTACTGGCAGACTTAACATTTGCAAAGTCAAACTTCTTCAGGATTTCATCAACATACTTATCCTGGCTTATGAAAATACCATTTGGTTTCTGTTTGACTTGTAAGCCAAGAAAGAAAGTAAGCTCTCCCATTGAACTCATCTGAAATCTACTCTTCATCAAAGCCTCAAACTCATTACACCAAGACTTCTTTGTGGATCCAAAGATGATAATCTTCAACATAGACTTGAACTATATGATATCTTGTTTGTCTTTTCTTCAGTGAAGAGAGTTTTGTATAGTGTCCCTCTTCTATATCCATTTCTTCATCAGAAGTGGATAAGGATTGGCATACCAAAGCTCTTGGAGCTTGATGTAGTCCATACAAAGCTTTAACCACTTTGTAGACTTTCCTGGGAGACTTAGGATCTTGGAAACCTGGTGGTTGAGACACATATACTTCTTCATCAATCTTGCCATAGAGAAAGGCACTCTTCACATCCATTTGATAGACTATAAACCCCATATAGGAGGCATATGCTAAAAAGATCCTTATGGCTTCAAGTCTAGCCACAGGAGCAAAAACTTCATCATAGTCTATTCCTTCCTCTTGTCTGTGTCACTGTGCAACCTAATCTAGCTTTGTTCCTGGACAAACACTCCTCTTTCATTCTTTCTTATTCCTATACACCTACTTTGTACCAATAGCCTTCTTTCCATAAGGCAAATCTACCAGTATCCAAACTTTTTGAATCTCAAACTGCAACAATTCTTCTTGCATAGCATCAACCCCAACATCATCTTCAAGAGCTTCTAAAATCTTCTTGGGTTCATGTTGAGATAGAAAACAGGCAAACAAACAATGATGAAAGTCCTTATGATTGGTTCTCCTTTGCTTTTGAACATAACTAACAAAAGCATGAGCTTCAGAACTTTTATTGACTTTGCTTCTTGTTTGTACTGCTGATGTTGGATCTCCTAGAATGAGTGTGAAGATGAGAGGGTGATGATTCTCTTGATGTGGGAATAGGACTAACATTCACTATAGTTTCCAAATTTCGTGAAGTCAGCCACTACACCCTCATCTCATAAGATGATGTTGTAAAGATTACCATCAGTAGCATCTTCATGAATATCCTCAAGTGGAGGTATTTCATAGTCATCTTCTTGGGAATTGGTTGTGTTAAAAGATGATAGTTCCAATCATTTGTAATGCTAAAAACAACTGGTATGCTAACGGTATTAACAAAGTTAGTACCGCTAGCTTTAGCTGTTGTGCTAACAGTACTAATAATGTTAGTACTGCTAGTCTTAGCAGCTTCTGCCTGAGTAACTGCTTTCTCAGTGTCTTGTTCAAGATTCTTTGTGAGAGCTTCTGCTTCCTCATTAGCTTCTTTCTCTTGCCTTTGAAGTCTTGCAAGATCATCCAGAAAGACTTGTTCTTCCTCTCTTGGACTTCTTCTCTTTTCATCTGATTTTGAAGAAGTGAAGAGGTGTTTGTTAAGAATAAGGAATGCCAGTAAGGAAACTTTCAAAACAGTCTCTTGAGCTTGATTTCATCTTCTTTGTCAGATTCCTTGCAAAACAATTTTGTTCTTTTGAACATCATTTGGTTAGTTTCTTGTTGACCTGCATGAATGTTAGCTTGATTCTCTGAACTAACAGAAAGATAGTTCATAGAATCAGTCAAATAATCAAGGTCAAAAAGCCAATTTGGTCCTTTCCCTGCAACATTGGGTTTGTTCTCTAAGAATTTTATGTGCAGGTTTTCTTCATACTCTTTTGGTTAAAAGATTGTATACTCTCTAAAAGCATTGCTTTGTAGGAGAATTCCCAAACCAAAATCCATCATCAGATTTTCCAGAAATTTGGCCTAAGTGGTCTATGGTATTTCCAGATGGTCACATGGCCCCATAAGGTCTTATTATAACTTATAATTGGTGTTTACCAGTTAAAGTCATAATTAAAACCTCAAGTTTTTATAAAAACTTTAATTAATTTAACTCTTCCTTTTTGTATTAACGCAGTTTACTAACTTTCTAAAAATAATTATTCATTTCCAACATAACTTTCTAAATATAGAAATTTTACATTTCTTAATCTAACACTCTAAACGCTAAACCTATCTTAAATAACTAACACAAAATACGTATACGTATATATACTTACACATTAAAGACAAATCTCTAAATTTCCAATAATTATTCTCCTTGTCACTTAAAAGTGAACGAAAAGGAAATCACCATTTTTCACCATTAATCCAATCTTTTTGAATGCTCACATTCTAACGATGGATTTCCACTACCTCATAAACACATATTTATACACATAGCACATAATTCACATAATCCGCACATCACCATAGACATAAAAGTCAAATACTAAGGGTTTGACTAACCTGCTCAAGTCATGGTTGTCACACTTTAGAACTACTTGGCTGGGAACTTGATGGAGGGGTGCCTGAAGGGATCTCTATTTGCCTTTTGAGACCCTTTACCTCTTCTATCAGAGTTAGAAGAAGTTGCTCAGTGGATGAGTAAGCCTTTTTCTCAAAGCATGCCTTAGGG
This sequence comes from Tanacetum coccineum, assembly GCA_026074375.1. Taxonomy (NCBI): domain Eukaryota; kingdom Viridiplantae; phylum Streptophyta; class Magnoliopsida; order Asterales; family Asteraceae; genus Tanacetum; species Tanacetum coccineum. The sequence continues at coordinate 12,975 of BQNB010106068.1, read as the reverse complement.
ACATCTGGTACTTTTTCAGTCTTTTTCTTAATGATATAAGTATATGACACTTTAACAGATGTTGGTCTAGTCTTTTTAGGGATAGATGAAGATGAGTCAAGTGTAAGGTCAGCCATGTTAAGAGTTAGGTCAGACAGAGAGATAAGACTCTCTGGGGTACCAGAAGGTGTAGCTCCTATCAGCTTGGGAAGAGGTGGATGAGGTTCCTGAGTCTCACCATCAGACTCAGAGTTAGATGTAATCTCAGGTGCTAGCATAGATGAGGATTCATTAGCTTTAGTGAAAACTACCTCTTTGGAGGAAATTTTCTCTATTCTTCTACCTTTTCCACCCAGGGCTTTGACAATAGTTCCAGGTACTTTCTCAGAGAGCAGTTGGTCTAGGGTGACTTTGCTACAGGTCCATTTCTCAATGACCTTTTTTAGGTCAGATATCTCATCCTTCAGAGATTCATTTTCTAGGTTTACCCTAATGACTTCATTTTGAAGAGTGAAATTAATGGACACAGTGTTTTTAAGTTTAGACAGTTCAGACTTATGTAAGGATGTTTCTTGTTTAAGTAGATTAAATTTATTAACCAAGTTTTTCCTTTGATCCTCCACATAGTGAAGGTCAACATGAGTATAGTCTAAAACATGTTTCTTTTCATCACCATCAGTCATAGACAGAGTCTGTGTACCTTTTTCATGGTAATGTCAACCCATTGGCCTGATCTCGCATCAGCCTTTCCAACCGAAGGCTCGTCCTCTGCAATTGCCATAAATGCCCTGATCTTGGTGGTCCCTTCATCATCTAAGGAGACAGATTCATCATCCCAGTCAAATGACTCAGCTATCAAACCCTTTTTACTCTTTTCATTTTCCTTCTTTCCCTTTTCACTCTTCCCTTTGGTTATATCATCAATCCTCTTGGTTAGAACAGCCATTTCAGCTTTGAGTCCCTTGTATTTTCCCTTGTAATCCTTTTGATGATTACCGTGTGTATGGTTTGGATTTTTTGAAGGAATTGTTTGAGGATGGATAAGATGGTGTGGAAGTTTTGTTTGAAGGAAAGTCTTTTTGAAAATGACCAAGTTTCCCGCAACCAAAATAGGTTTCTTTGGATTTGTCCAAGGGTTTCCTAGCTGATCCAACCCTGCCAGACCTCTTATAGAGCCTCTTTTGGTTTGCCAGTAGAGCTCGTTCATGATACTCAGCATTTAAGTCAGCCATGAATTCGTTGCTGGTCCTTTGATCTTCTTTAACATTTGAGTCACTATCCTGAAATTGATGGTTAGAAATCAAGGCTTTTGAGCTTGAGGCCTGAATGGTAAATCGTTGTGTCTCTGACTCATAGATTTGATCAATCAGACCCTCCTCAAAATTATACTTGCATACTGAGTGGCCAGGCTATCATTTTTGATAGAATTATTTGCCCTCTGAGTTTGATTCATGCTCAGCTATTTTCTTGGCAGGCTATTGACAAACGTAGCATTGACTTCAGCTTGATGAATAAAAACACCATTATTTTCAAGATCATTTAGCAATCATTTCAGCCTTGTGAAAGTTCCTTTTACTTTTTCACCTTCAAGTGATTTAAAAGCATTGAACTTGAGTCTCAAGGCAGCAATTTTGGTATCTCTTGTATCAGATGGTCCCTCATGAGCTAAAATGAGATCATTCCATATTTCTTTTACAGTTTTGCACTTAATGACAGATTTCATAACATTATTTGGTAAGCAAGAAATAATGATACTTTTTAATCTTTTATCTTGATTAGCAAGACGACTCTTAGCATTTGACCATTGATTTTGACGTTTAGGCAAAGGATTTTCAGAAGTGGACAAACTTGACATGGGAACAAAGGGTCCATCTTCCAAAGTTTTCAGAAGGTAGGGTTTAAGACCATCAAGGAATACCATGAACCTAACTTTCCAACTAGTAAAATCCTCTGCGTCAAAGGCAGGAACATTTGTGACATGAGACCCTCCTCTTGAATCAAGAAGTTGAGGGAGATTCTCATCAACAACACTTTGGGATACATTAGTTGTATTCGTGGTATTGATAGGGTCATTAGTTGTAGGCATCATGTCAACCCTATTAACATTAGGGCTACTCGGATTGCCAGAACTTGTTCCAAAAGGTGGTGGGATAGGTGGCATGATTCCAGACATGATTGGATCTTGATTTGTTTAAAACAAAGAGCAGTTTCTAAAATGTTTTATAAATCAACACTGCTCTGTTGAAAGTCCCAATATAATGTCTATATGGAGTATAACACTTATTAAACACCAAATAACACAAGTAATAACTTTTCAATCGTGTAATGCTTTATTGATAATAATCAAAGTATTATAATGTGCTATGGATCACATAAGTTGAATGACAATGTATGATTACCCTTGAACAAGTAAACTTGATTAATGAGTCAAGTTTACAAGCGAACTTATCTAGACAGCTAATTGAGACATGCAACTGACCTCTATTAAGTTCGAAAGGAGTAAATGCAATAATAACAACAACAATTAAAGCGATAACATTTACTCCTCATGGCATTCCCTATTTATACCAATACGAGGTTGCGTCCTAGGTGGGGGTAGTTGCAACGTGTCAAGAATCTAGTGGAGGACGTACAAGGTATTTAATGCACGTCCATTCTTGGAAACACCCCGCCCATACTTTAGTGAACAGTTCTGCCAACTGTTCACTACCTTTACCAACTTTGTACTTGGTACATGCTTTAACTCAAATCACCTTTTGTCCTACCTTTATGAGATCTTGAGTTTCTCGCCTATTCTTCAGAGAACAATCTTAAGCTCAGCTTGTTCTTCTTCAAAGGGTAATAGGATAATCAGAGTATTGCCACATTTGACTCTCCTTAGAACCTCACCGTATTCCTTCTACATACCAGCTGATATCCATCCCAGCTGACGAGTATGTCTTCAAGTGATCTTCGACTTCCTTGACGATGTCTCTAACTTGAATACGTCTGATGTTGCTCTCTGAGGCTTTGCACTCAGAGAGTCCTTTCACTGCCAGCTGATGCTTTGTACTCAGCTTGGACTTCATTGCCTCTGAGTCCACCACTCAGAGGTTCTTCAATACGTAGCCTAATTTCTGTTTAAATCTAGGCAAAGATCATTGGGCTCTGAATTGGCCCAACACAAAGACTTCAAGTTCCTTATTGATACTTTATAGAACTAAATAACTAAAACCCATCATAGGCTACCTATTTTGCTGCCATAGCACTTTGAAAGCAATTATATAAAAAGTAGTCCATTTTAAATTTGCATATAATTAGTATCTTGTATTTGTGCATGTAACTAAATGAGCACAACTGAAACCATGTCAATTGCAAAATATTAGTAGGTTCTACGAATTAACAATACATAAACTGTACCAATAAGCCTTTGGCAGGTATACAGGTGTGTGTCTGTGTCTTTGTGTCTGTTTGCGTGTGTGTGAGAGTTTTTCATTAAAAAAGACAACAATACCACAAGTTATTACAGCAACAATATAGCTTGATCAGATCTATTTAATAAGTATAAAATTTCCTTTATTAATGCTGGCAAAGATCCATTCAGATTAAGGAACCACAATCTGAATGGATCTTTGCAGCCTATAAAGGATGATAGCCTAGATGTATAAATACAACTGACTATGTAGAAACAATGACTTGAATACAATATGTTAATGCGGAATCTTAACACAAGTACTAAGAAGAATAATGATTTAACAGAATAACAACTTTGTTAAAATGTTCTTTGAGAGTTTACAGATTGCTACTAGATATGTTGTATGATTTGTTAATTGTCTATTATATATGTTCTAATTCTCTTCAATAGTTTTTCCTTTTATAGATTAAGGATAACCCTAAAAGTCTTACATGACTTTCTGACAAATATCTCACAAATATCTTTTAAATATCTTCTCATCGGTACTAACTATTTTACTACTAACGGTACTAACTAACTAACTAACAGTACTAACACTTTGTACTGTCGTACTAAGGTATAGACTGCGTACTAACTATTGTACTGTCGTAACTAAGTTAAGAAAACTTAATCCTAACAATCCTCCCTTAAACATGAATTTTAAAAACTATTTTAACCTTCATGTTTTCTTCAACCTTAAGCGAGACAGAGGATGTATCCAAACATTCTTTATCTTTTCTTAATCTTGTACTCTCTATCCTTCTTCAGCAGCAACCTTCTCTTTTCAGCTATGTCAGCAACATCTTTTCACTGCAAACCAACTAAGTTGGCTTTATAGTTTTTGGCAAACTACCACCATTACCGGATTTGATGTTCCTTACCAGAGCCTTTGCTCTGGGATAGATAACTCTTTATTCAACAGAATATGGGGGTGAGTTAAATACCATACAAGTTTTTGGTAAACTTTCAACCCTCAACGATTTGAGAAGTCTTTACCAAATACCGTTTGAGTTTGGACTAGCCAATGCTTCATTGTAATAACATGGTGCATTGATAAACCATATATATTTAGCAAATATATCACTAATCACCATATTTGATTATCTTTACCAGAACTGTTTTGATCTCGACAAGCCAACTCTTCACCAAGAAGCAAGGTGAGTTGATTACCTTACAATTTTTGGTAAATTGTAAACCATCAACGGATTTGAGAAGTCTTTACCCCAAGCCGTTTGCTTGTGGACTAGCCAATTCTTTTGCCTGTTAAGCATGGTGAATTGATAACCATTTGTTGTGTGGTGGTTAGCCAACACTCAATCCCTTCTCACTTCCATCAGTCTTGTTCTTTAGATTCTAAGTCAGCAAGTACCTTCTTGATAAATCTTATCAATTCCAATGCCATTGTACTTTCTTCTTCAGACTCTAATCTTAAATTTAGCATTTGCACCACTATTTCCTTCTTTAAAGGATACTTCTTCTCTGTTAGCATGTGAATGACTACTCCTTCATTAGTCATCAAAGTGTGTACCCCTGAGGAACTGTGCAACTTCCAACTGATTACCTTCCATTCATGCTGTGAGCTCCAAAACTCATCTTGTTCATCTGGTTTGAACAAAACCTTCAAATCTCCCCAAAGAACTCTTTCAAAACCTTCAGGCAGAATATCAACCATGGTATTTATCCATTACCAGTTGAAACACAGCATTTAGATCTTCTCTATCAAATATGGACAATACTGTTGTTAAAACACTAAAGTATCTTTGCTGTCCATTGCTTCTTGTTACCACATTCAGATTGATCTCTCCTTCTTTGGATTCATCAAACTGTGGTTTTGTTCCAAGACATACTGTCTTCCAGTCAATGATAGGATATTTTCTGTCAAGTACTTCATAGTCCACTTCTTTTTCTTCATCTTGAGCTATTTTCAAATAACAAATCTTAGGCTCATCATTTTCTTGTCACTATCATCCTCAGAATGCGTTGAATAACTCCTTTTTCTTGACTTCATCTTCTTTCTGTACCGTACTTTCTTTTCTAGTACTTTCTTCATCTTTATTCTCATCCTGGACTTCTTCTTTGTTTCTTCTTGATCACGTTCAGATTTTAGATAAACCAGCATCCTTTTTCATTCATCCTCCTTGAGAAACCTTTCAACTCTTGACAGATCTAGTAGAGATGAAATCTTCAAATAAATCTCTTAAATCTTTTCATACAAAGCTGAATGTTTCAAACTTCTTGCTCTTCAATCAGCATGTTGTAGTTTCCCACATGCTTTAATGTAGTTATCATTCTGATTCCTGAGTTGATTCTTGTTGGGAGGTTTATTCTTATGAGCTTTGATCTTTTGTTGAGCAAGGAACTTTCTTTGAGCAGCAATTGTATCATGAAGGAACTTACTCTTTCTTCATATAAACTGCTCACTTTCTTGCTCTTTGAAGCTTCTCAGCTAAGAATTCTGTTCTGCTTCAATTTCTTGCCATAAATCATCAATGTTTATTAATGAGAGCTTCATTGTTGCTTGTTTCTTCACAAGTTTGGTTTTTTCTCCTCTTCAGCGTCCCATTCTTCTTGCACTTTCCTAGCCAACTCTTCATCACTCCAAGTTTGCTTGAATTTCTTCACAGCTTGAGGAATATCATCATCTTCACTTTCAGTTTCATCCTCCTCGTCAATCTTCATTCTTTCCCTTTGCTTATAGGATCAAATTTTTTGGAAGAGGCTTTAAAAGTGAGTGTTGATCTTGTAGAAGAAGTTCTATCTAGGTCTAATCAGTATCTTGGAACATCCTTCAGTTCTACACCTTTCTTTTTTTCACACCTTGGAATAGATTTGGCTTATCCATGTGATGAGAAGTGTGCAATTGTTTCATCATCACCAAATAATCACAGTTTGGGTGTCAGAGAGGAGTGTTTGAGAAGCTTGAAAGCAATTTTTTCTTCCTTAGTTTGCTCTTCAGTACTTACTCTTTGCTCAGTGGTACTTTCAACTCTCTCTTCAGAACCTTCTCCTTTGTCTTCAGTACCTTTAAAGTTGTCTTCAGAAGCATCAACTTGATCATCAGTACTAACTTTGAAATCGTCAGTACTAAGTTTTGGTCTTGTCGGTACTAACTTTTTCAAAGTCGGTATTAACTCCTTCCTTAGCAGTACTAACTTCATCTTCAGTATGAAGTCCAACTTGATACATTTCTTTGTCTACATATCCATCATATTCTTTTGTCCTCCCTTCACTTTGAGCATTTTCTTTTGCTTTACCATCTCCTTTTGCATTCTTCCTCCCTTGTTTGGATACAGACTCTATCTGCACCTTCTTTTTCTTTGAGAGTCTTTTCCTTTGTTGTCTTTGTTCCTTTGATATTCTCTTCTGATATGCTTTGAAGTGTTTGATGACAGGATTAGCTTTCTTTTTGAGCTTTGTGATCTTAGCCTTCAAGAGTTTAATTTCCTTGGCTTGATCTGAAACCTGTTTACACAAAGAGATACAAAGATCATAGACATTTTGGAGAGTCATTGCATCCTCATTCCCTGAAAGGGATGTATCATTGAATGAATGATCTCCAAGATTCTCACCAGTATGTTCTGGAATTGAATCAGGAATATTAGGAGTGGGGGAAGGGTTTGGTGAAGGTCTGGGTGAAGGACTTGGTGAAAGGTCAGGTTGTTGCTCAAATGGTACCTCACTAGATTGAGCAGAAGATGAGTCATGAAGTGACTCATTTGGGGCTTCACTAGTGGGTTCAGGAGAGGGTGTTGGGTGTGCTTCAGATAGTCTTTCTGAAGAAGTACCCTCTGTTGGGAATTATATTTTCAGTTGATAAGACAAAACACGAATGAAACAAGATGGAAACATAAAGGACCAAAGTTGTAGTCAAAGAATACTACAAAAGATAAGAATTGAAAGATTTGGTCAAAGATAATTATTGAATAATTGGTCAAAGATAATGATTTGGTCAAAGATAATAATTTGGTCAAAGAATACTAATTGATTGGTCAAAGAATACTAATTGATTTTATCATTATTATCATTATTAGTTTCCATGTAAACCTTGGCTCCTTATACTATAAAAGGAGGTTTTAAGTAATGTAGTTTAAGCATCCATCATAAGTTAATCTCCTCCCGATGAGAAGTCTAATATTAGACTTATTAGTTTAATGTAATAGTTCATAGTCGACTGATTAAAGTCGAATATTTAAAACGTTTATAGTATGAATAAAAGAAAACCTTGTTTGAATAGCATTAATTGTTCTTGTTTATATTCCGCCTGCTTATTAATGTTATTCGTAAAAAATAATCCTAAATGGGCTAAACATTCTCAACATGGGGTATCAAGCGGGTTCTCTTGATATCTAGGATCTCTACAAGGTATTATCTACTTAGTTATCGGATGGACTTTGGATCTCGGATGGAACTGTTATTTCACCGAGCAGTTTAATCTTATTGATTTATGGCTCATTTTGGATTTTATTTGAAGAGGTGATTTACGAAGAAATTTGAATATTGCTATTTGATGTTGTAGTTGGGGTTTCACAGGTTTGTGTTTTATCATATCTCAAATGACGTACAACATTTGGAGGTAACTTGTTTGGTTTGTATGGTGACGAAGACTTGACGAATCTAGCAAAGGTGTGTGATTTATAAACTTAGGGTGCTTAATGCTCACATTTGCTATCACTTGAAGGAGTTACGTTATTGTGCTCAGTGTCTCATTATAGAGAATGAGGATTTTGTCAAAGAGATTGCGGTCTGCTTATACATTAGGAGTATGAGTTCAACGTCGTGGATAGTACAAGATATAAGGCACAAGCTTGGAAGATTCAACTTCTTCATCAAATTCGTTATACTCTATTTTCTTCATCAGTGATCACTACATAGAGCCTACTGAGTTCGAGATTCAAGAGATGGTTAACATACTTTCAGGGGAAGCTTATTGATTAAATGTTTAACCATCTGCAGGTTGCATATCTACTGAAGACCCCTACTTGATTATAACAAAAAGGGGAAGAAGTTTCATTCGTATATTAACTTCAGGGGAAGTTCGTGCTTATTGGGTTTTGTCATTATCAACTAGGGGAAGATTGTTGGGAATTATATTTTCAGTTGATAAGACAAAACACGAATGAAACAAGATGGAAACATAAAGGACCAAAGTTGTAGTCAAAGAATACTACAAAAGATAAGAATTGAAAGATTTGGTCAAAGATAATGATTGAATAATTGGTCAAAGATAATGATTTGGTCAAAGATAATAATTTGGTCAAAGAATACTAATTGATTTTATCATTATTATCATTATTAGTTTCCATGTAAACCTTGACTCCTTATACTATAAAAGGAGGTTTAAGGTATGTAGTTTATGCATCCATCATAGTTAGATCTCTCCAATGAGAGTCTAATAGTTAGCTTATTAGTTTATGTAATAGTTCATAGTCGACTGATTAAAGTCGAATAGTTTATAGTTTATTAGTATGAATAAAGAAAACCTTGTTGAATAGCATTATTGTTCTTGTTTATTCCGCTGCGTATTAATGTTATTCGTAAAACTAATCCTAGATGGGCTAAACGATTCTCAACATGTGGTATCAGAGCGGGTTGCTCTTGATATCTAGGATCTACAAGGTATATATCTACTTAGTTTTCGGATGGATTTGGATCTCGGATGGAACTGTTATTCACAACAGTTTATTCTTATTGATTTATGGCTCATTTTGGATTTATTGAAGAGGTGATTACGAAGAAAATTGAATATTGCTTATTTGATGTTGTAGTTGGGTTTCACAGGTTTGTGTTTTATCATATCTCAAATGACGTACAACATTTGGAGGTAACTTGTTTGGTTTGTATGGTGACGAAGACTTGACGAATCTAGCAAAGGTGTGTGATTTATAAACTTAGGGTGCTTAATGCTCACATTTGCTATCACTTGAAGGAGTTACGTTATTGTGCTCAGTGTCTCATTATAGAGAATGAGGATTTTGTCAAAGAGATTGCGGTCTGCTTATACATTAGGAGTATGAGTTCAACGTCGTGGATAGTACAAGATATAAGGCACAAGCTTGGAAGATTCAACTTCTTCATCAAATTCGTTATACTCTATTTTCTTCATCAGTGATCACTACATAGAGCCTACTGAGTTCGAGATTCAAGAGATGGTTAACATACTTTCAGGGGAAGCTTATTTTGATTAAATGTTTAACCATCCTGCAGGTGCAATCTACTAAGACCCTACATGATTATAACAAAAAGGGGAAGAATTTCATTCGTATATTTAACATTTCAGGGAAGTTCATGCTTATTGGGTTTTGTCATTATCAACTAGGGGAAGATTGTTGGGAATTATATTTTTCAGTTGATAAGACAAACACAATGAAACAAGATGGAAACATAAAGGACCAAAGTTGTAGTCAAAGAATACTACAAAAGATAAGAATTGAAAGATTTGGTCAAAGATAATGATTGAATAATTGGTCAAAGATAATGATTTGGTCAAAGATAATAATTTGGTCAAAGAATACTAATTGATTGGTCAAAGAATACTAATTGATTTATCATTTATCATTATAGTTTCCATAGTAAACACTTGGCTCCTTATACTATAAAAGGATGGGGGGTTTAAGGTAGGTAGTTATGCATCCATCATAGTTAGATCTCTCCAATGAGAGTCTAATAGTTAGCTTATTAGTTTATGTAATAGTTCATAGTCGACTGATTAAAGTCGAATAGTTTATAGTTTATTAGTATGAATAAAGAAAACCTTGTTGAATAGCATTATTGTTCTTGTTTATTCCGCTGCTTATTAATGTTATTCGTAAAACTAATCCTAGATGGGCTAAACGATTCTCAACATGTGGTATCAGAGCGGGTTGCTCTTGATATCTAGGATCTACAAGGTATATATCTACTTAGTTTTCGGATGGATTTGGATCTCGGATGGAACTGTTATTCACAACAGTTTATTCTTATTGATTTATGGCTCATTTTGGATTTATTGAAGAGGTGATTACGAAGAAAATTGAATATTGCTTATTTGATGTTGTAGTTGGGTTTCACAGGTTTGTGTTTTATCATATCTCAAATGACGTACAACATTTGGAGGTAACTTGTTTGGTTTGTATGGTGACGAAGACTTGACGAATCTAGCAAAGGTGTGTGATTTATAAACTTAGGGTGCTTAATGCTCACATTTGCTATCACTTGAAGGAGTTACGTTATTGTGCTCAGTGTCTCATTATAGAGAATGAGGATTTTGTCAAAGAGATTGCAGTCTGCTTATACATTAGGAGTATGAGTTCAACGTCGTGGATAGTACAAGATATAAGGCACAAGCTTGGAAGATTCAACTTCTTCATCAAATTCGTTATACTCTATTTTCTTCATTAATAATTACTACTTGGAGCCTACTGAGTTCGAGATTCAAGAGATGGTTAGCATACTTTCAGGGGAAGCTTATTGTTAACATGTTTAACCATCTACATGTACCACTTAAGGGGAAGTGTTCACAAGTTGCTTATCTACAGAAGACCCCTATTAGATGATTACAAAAAGGGGAAGAAGACTATATGGTTTGCAGCTTATTTTAAAGTGGTGACATGTACAAGAAGATCTTATTTCAAGGGGAAGCTTTGAAGATTGTTTCATTCATGAAGATTGTTTTGTAATATCAAATAGGGGAAGATTGTTGGGATCTCAGATTTGATGATTACAAAATTACATATGCATAAATGAAGACGAATGAAACAACAAGGGATTAATATGACACTTTGGTATTCTACATATGGAAGAATTAAAAGCTGGAAGATTTCCATGAAGATAGGCATTGAAAAGTCAAAGAATATCAAAGATAAAGGAAGGTTTTAATTAGTTTTAATTAGCATCTTAATATAATTAATTAGCTTCCTTTGTAAGTCTTAATATCCCTCTATATAAAGGGTATTAGGGTGAATAGTTTTATTATCCATCATAGTTAGATCTCTCCAATGAGAGTCTAATAGTTAGCTTATTAGTTTGTGTAATAGTTAGTTATCTAGATAGCATAGTCGACTGATTAAAGTCGAATAGTTTATAGTTTATTAGTATGAATAAAGAAAACCTTGTGATAACATTGATGTTCTTATTTGTTATTTCGCTGTGCTTTATATCATTTAATGTTATTATATCCTAAATGGACAAAACGATCTATGAAGCCTATAATTAGGTTTCAACAAATTTGTTTTTCTGCTGAGTTGATATTCCTTTGATAATGAAATTCCCCGCTTGGTAATTTTCATAATCGGCAAACCACGGGGTACTTGGGTTACCATGAGAAGTCACCATATTAAGTGTCTCGAGAGGAAAATTTTCGTTTATTTCCTTTGGATCGAGAACATTTTCATACGGGTTTTCTAATCGTAAAAAATGATCGGCCGCGTAGTTCTCGGCTCCCTTCGTATCAATTACTTTAAAATTGAATTCCTAAAGGAGGAGAACCCATCGTAGCAATCTTTCCTTGGCATCTTTTTTAGCAAATAGGTACTTAAGGGCGGAATGGTCCGTATACACTATGCTTTTATTCATGATGAGGTATGACCGGAATTTTTTGAATGCATACACCACAACTAACATTTCCTTTTCCGTTGTGGTGTAGTTCGATTCCGCCTCGGTCATTGTTTTGCTTGCATAATGTATAGGCCTAAAGTGTTTCTTAATTCGTTGCCCCAGAACCGCACCTATGGCATAGTCGCTTGCATCGCACATAAGCTCAAAGGGCTGGTCCCAGTCGGGGGCAATCAGAATTGGAGCTTCGGTTAATTTCTTCTTTAAGGTCTGAAAAGCTTGAATGCATTCCTCGGAGAAAATGAAAGGAGTGTTTTTCTCAAGGAGATGAGTCATGGGTCGAGAAATTTTTGAAAAGTCCTTGATGAATCTACGGTAGAAACCTGCATGTCCGAGAAAACTCCTAATACCCTTGACAGTAGTTGGGTGAGGTAACTTAGCAATGACATCTATTTTGGCTTTGTCGACTTCTATTCCTTTCTTTGAAATTTTGTGTCCAAGAACGATGCCTTCTTTCACCATAAAATGGCTTTTTCCCTAATTTAGAGACAAATTAGTGTCTTCACACCGTTTAAACACTTTTAATAAAAGAAACTTTTTATGAAAAGCCATAAATAAGCTGTTAAACAGCTTAAAACTAGTCAGATACTACCTAACTTTATTTTTAGTTTTTTAGAAAACTTAAGTACTCAAAAAGCTGAAATAAGCTAAAAGCTAGGACAGCAAAGCATAGGCAACCTAATAAGCTATTTTAAGTAAAAATTAAGCTAAAACTTAAAAGCAATAAGCTATAAAATCCTAATAAGCACTTAACTAGATTTAGAGCCAAACAGTCCCTGCAGGGACCCTTGAGCTTATTTTTAGATAAGCTCTTGGATCCTTGTGAGGAAATGACTTATGCAAGCTTACTCTACAACTAATAAGCTTCCAAAAACATCTTTTGGAACATGGTTTGAAAATCAATTGCTTATTGAAAAGGCCTATTGAAAACAGCTTTAATACTCACATCATGCTGATTTTTGAAAAGGCAAAAG
>BQNB010106067.1:0-23468 GCA_026074375.1 Tanacetum coccineum | reverse complement strand
AACGCACAACGTCTAAACTAAAAATTTAACTACACTAAAAATATGACCGATAAGTCAAAACGTGATAGTCGCAAAAGGACTACGCTTATTTAAAAGTCGGTACGCGTCTAATGACGTTTTTCAGTTATACGCGGGGTAAAAACACTATCAATCTCTGCCACAAGAGGAGGCTCAGAAAATGTTTTGCTTGGCATGGATAGGGGTAGATTATAAGGATGCTTAGCCTACAAGGCTTTAATGGTATCATCACAGTATGAAGCTACACTGGAGGATGATAACACTTTCACTGCTGCCGTAAAGTGACCATCCGCAACCTTGCGAAGACACTGCTTGATGTTGGTGTTACCCGTTGTTTTCACCTCAAGAAAATCACCTCCACCTTGACCCAAAGACCCTAATCCATAACCATATAACATAATTTTAACTAATGTTGTAATACCATCATCTTTCCCCTATGTAGCCAGTTACTTCAGGATAGAACTTTGTTGCAAAGACTTTCTATTACTGAACCTGTGTTCTTGTCTATTCTTGGGCCTACACACTTGCAGCTTGCCACGTGGAAAAAGTAACAATCTGACCCATGCATCAACAGAGTCGCGCTGGGCAACCACATTGTAAAGAATCGTTTTCAACGCCTAAGGAAAAGCGAGACAACAACCATGAGAGATACATTTGACAGTAGTGATAGGCACTTTAAAAACACGATCCAAGAGCTCAGCATCTAAAACCAACCCCTCAGTTACGTTTATCTCGGTCTCTTTATTAGATGACTTTGAAATGCCAACAATGTATCCGCTCATATTGTCAGACCCTACAGAAAAACGGACAAGCCCATCCAGGTGATGACAAGCACGAGTCACAACATGTAAAGTCATACACTTCCCACACAACCACCGGTTAACACGACCACTTGGCAACACAACCACTAGCCAAATACCTTCAAAGTTTCCTCGACTGCCATATATAATCCATGGTCCGTATAAATAGCCTCGCATAATACACATTTACGTTCATCGGTCGAAAGGTGTAACCTCTTGACATGAGAAATCAAATGAGCAATCCCCTTATTGCCCACTTCACCTTCCGGGCTACAATGAAATCCCCGGAACGGACACGACCAAATTCCGTCCGAAGAGGTAGATGGGGGTGTCATGAAGATAAAATGATGAAAATATGTGAAATGGGTTTGTAAAGAAGATGATAATGTGTTTTATGTATGTTTTTTGATTGAGATATTTTCACAAACACTTGGTGGATAGTAAAACATTACATGAGATTTTATGCGAGTGAATATGGAATTGCAATGAGGATTTGCGTTTTAGTGTTGTGAAATGAAGGTAAGCTAGAAAACTACATTAGAGGATTTACGTAGTAGTATCTTTTTGTGATGAAAAAGTGTAAATATATATAATTTTATCTTTATATAATGGATAACAGCTTTAAGAACTCTATACGAAAAAGTAACAAAATAAAAGGGGCATTCCGGGAATCGAACTCGGGACCTCTCGCACCCGAAGCGAGAATCATACCACTAGACCAAATGCCCTCATGTTTCTTCATCGGCTAAACAAACATAAAATATCTATTAGCAAATTTATTAAAATGTTTTTCTTTTTTTTGATGTTTTGCAGTAAAATTTTCCTCAAAAATTACCCTTTAACATTCATCATTCATGTAGTAGATATACTAGGCGTTCGATAATGCTGTAGTCATTCAAAGCGTCTAAAACGGTAGCTTTAGTAGCTTCGCCATTTTTAGTCATGCACCATGGTCATAACTGCATACATGATTCATCAGCTAGCTTGAAGCCACCTTTACAAAACCATGAATTTAAGTCACACAAAAAAGAATGTTAAAGTGGTGGTATTTCCTCGATACTTTGATTACGAAAAAGTACTCCGTAAAACAAGAAACGATCAAAAAAATGAAGAAAGGGGCATTCCGAGAATCGAACTCGGGACCTCTCGCACCCAAAGCGAGAATCATACCACTAGACCAAATGCCCACATGTATGTTGTTCTGCATAGCTTAATACTAGTCAGACCGAAACAAATACTGACTATTGTGTTAGTTTGAGTTGTTTGTTTAAGTGTGGGCTTATGAGCTTATTTCATTTCGGAAATCTTAATTTCCTGGCTTATTTTGAGACTTGTGAGCTTATATAAGTTTCTCATATCGTAATAAACTTATATAAACCCACAAGTCACAAAATAAGCCGAAAAACAAGTAAGCTCATAAGCCACATATAAGCTTGTTGTGTGTGCATCCATTAACTTTCGCCAGAAAACAATTATATCCCATTTATGATACTGTTGTTAGTTGTAATCGATACATGTATTGTACACCTTAGTTGAAAGACTGCCCCTTACTTGAGCTAACACTTACTAGAGTTTGTCTCGACAAAGAATTAACGGCAAATGGTAACTTCGTTTTTTACAAGTACTTAATGATTATCTACTGTCTTCCGCTCTCCGCTGTCATCACATCATTTTCTCTAGTTTTAGCAGTAGGGTAAGCTATGCTCGTCCACATTGAGATACAAATCATGCATACACAAGGAAAGGAAAAAAGTAATGATACGCTTCCGGCATTGCAAAGTTGTGCAAAAGCTAGCTTGCTAATACATTGTGTTAGTGTGTTAGATGCCAATGTTGTTTCTGAATTTTTTAACTCAGAGCAAAATATATGAAAACAACACAAATTTACACCATCTAATCTAAAGCTTAATCCATGTCCTAAAAGGATGTAGCCCTCGATCAGTTCATGTTCTCATCGGTTCCTTATCACTAATCGTTGCGTTGCTTTCATATAAATACACTATGGGGGTGTTTGTTACGGCTTATATTGGGCTCATGAGCTTATTACATTTCGCCTTATATAACATAAGCCCCCGGCTTATTTTGAGACTTGTGGGTTTATCAGTGTGTTGGAGAAAAAGGCCAACAAGGCCGATTAACCGGCCACTAACCTTTCCGATTTATGTAAATCGGTCAACCGTGGTCAACACCGGTCAACAATGGTCAATGGTGGTCAAACTTGCCGGAAACCTGCAAATCTTGCAAGAAATACAAAATACTCACTGTAAACTTGTTTTAATCGCTTATAGTTGTTGTTTATATCTATTACAAGTTGTTTTTAAGGAAAATCTTGACCGAAAATACCTAAAACTCGTCGGAAATACCCAAAACTTGCCGGAAATGCCAATCCGATTAATCCCGCCTAGACCGATTATAAGCTACAGGGAGGTCGACCGCCCGACTTCCGATTCGTGATTTTCGCAACCTTTGAGTTTATATAAGTTTATTACAATATGACAGTTATATAAGCCCATATAATTCTCACTATAAGCCAGAAAATTGGGGCTTATATTATATAAGCCGAAATCAAATAAGCTCATAAGCCCACATATAAGCCAAAACAAACACCCCTAAATGGTTTAACATCTAACTTTTAAGTCAATACACTAGTTATCAAATACTTTCAGATATTAAAACTGATGGAAACTTATCTATAATATCAAATACTTTCAGAGTTATCAAATACTTCAGATGAATTATCAAATGATAAGCCTTACTTGTTTTTTTATAATACTGTAACAGCCAGATATAATTTTATGAAGATAGATTGATTATTCTCCATATTCCTTAAACCAGTGGGACTGCACAAGAAAACACTAAAGACAATCTGTTTCCAGGTTGTAACAAACAGCTCAAACTTGTGCTTTCAGACAATAACAACATTAGCTAACTATTTTTTTATCACTAAAGGCCGAATATTCTTCGATCCAAAATCTATAGTCATTAACAAGCATGCCAAGATTCCTGCTAGGTGCAAATAACCTTAATGTGACCACGCCAACCTCCTGAAAAGGGAGGGCTTTACATTGATTGGGTCTGTGTGGCGGTGGGTACAAACCCCGTAGATTAGTCGGCCAAAAGGTCAGAAACGATGGTTACCAAAAAAAAACAAGCATGCCAAGAACATAGAAACATTATTAGACATAAAACGATACAACAAAGGCTTTGCTAATGTAGTTTTCATTCATATAAACCGATAAAATTCTTCACAAGAACCAAAATTCAGCATGTCCAAACACGAATAAGTCATAAAAAAAGAGATACAAGAACGGAGGAATCAAGGTACATTCTTGAATCTTTTACTGAAATCCCAAAGTTATTATTATCAACAATAATAATAAAGCATATATATGAAAACCCGAGAATGAAGCTTTGATCACTTGAGCGCCTATGTACCAATTGATCAAGTCTTCGTCTAAAACATACAATCCAAAAGAAAGCAGCAGCACAAGGCAGCCAAACTGCAAAACAATCATTACAAAATTACACTTTTAGACTCACCCGCCCGGCCTCAAAACCAAAATAATACTATTAACTAGTAAGTAACATGGTCGATTTCTAGTGCACCTAATAAACGACCCGTTGCTTAAGGGTTCTAGCTAGATCGAAGTTTTAGATCCACATATGTAACCGGCACACATTAAACCTTACACTACTAGAAAAACTGCGATTATCAACGCTCTAGATCCTAAGGTAAATTTGCTGGAATCCATTAATATTTTTGACAATTTTTTTTCTTACCATGAGCTACCTAAAAAAATATTGAAAGTCCGTTACTGATAAACTTATATAAGCCGAAAAGTTGCAAAATTAGGGGGTGATTGTTTAAGCTTATATGTGGGCTTATGAGCCTTTATGATTTTGGCATAAGCCCCAATTTTCTAGCTTATTGCGAGACTTGTGGGCTTATATAAGCTTGTTGTATTGTAATAAGCTTATATAAGCCCACAAGTCTCAAAATAAGCTAAAAAATTAAAGCTTATGAAATAGGCGAAAATGAAATAAGCTCTTGAGCCCACATATAAGCTTAAACAAACACACCTTAAGCCACAAAAACTAAGCTTATGAAACATAAGCCCAAAACCAAATAACCCATAAGCCGAAACAAACACCACCTAAATTATGCTTATTAACACCCTCCACAACTAACACTTTTTTTCTTACTTTTATGATACACCTTTTATTTTTTTTTAAATATTGTCACAGTATTCAGATCTATATGCATCAACTTTACATAAGCCCATAAAAAGAATCTACTTTAGCAAGTGATCATCATAACTAAAAACTATAATAAGCTAGTTAATCTAGATCTAGTACTTACCAGCCTTCTAGACAGCCAGTGCTGTTGTTTTGTTTTTGCTGCTGAGGTGGAGGTTGAGCATATTGTGGGGCATACTGAGGAGGGTATTGTTGTTGTGGGTATCCTTGTGCAGGGTACGCCTGTTGCGGAGGGTACCCTGCTGGAGGGTACGCGTCTTTTGCGTACCCTTCTTGTGGTGGATAACCTTAAATAATCAAACACAAAAATATAAATGATTCGGATCATGTAAAGTTCATATGAACATGACCGGTAAAGTTTTATCACAATCATAATAGTGAGATCTATTGAGGGACCTATTTTTTTTTATTAAAAGAACTTTACCGGTCATGTTCATATAAACTTTGAACTTTAGAGGATCTTAATACAGATATAAATACATAATGAATAAAGAAACGGTCTCGGAATTAACCAGGTAAACGAACCTTGAGGTGGTGGAGCACCAACAGGAGGCTGGCCTTGGTTGTAATAACTCATGATGAAGATGAAAAATGTGTGTGTAAGAAGGAAAAATGTGTATTGAAGTTATGGAAGTTGAGATATTTATTATAAATGGGTGGTCTTTTCTTGTGGTGGTTTTCTTGGAAAAAGCGTGAATAATGAAGCAATAATTTTCAACGCGTATAATGCGTGTTTTTTTATATCTAAATTTGGTATATAAAGTACTTCTTGTAAACTCAGAAAAGAAATTATCTTTTTGTTTCCAAATTGTTCTTTCCTCGTTCTTTCAGTTAGGCCCGAGCAAAACCAACCGAACTGACAAACCGAGTCGAGCCGAACCGATCGAAACCGAACCAACCGTTTTCAGTTCGGTTTAGGTTTTGCTCGGTTCGGTTCGATTTTAGATTAAAACCAAGAAAAATACGCCTAAATTATCTATTCGGTCCGGTTTGGTTTCGGTTTCGGTTTCGCTTGGTTCAGTTTTCGGTTCATGTTTTCCACAAAGTCGATTTTCGGTTCGGTTTTGAATCGATGCTCAGCCCTACTTTCAGTTGTTTTGTCATTCTGAGCATCTCCACAGGGACGGAACCATGACCAAATATAGCTGGGTACACAAAAAAAATTTGAACCATAATAATATAAACACATTTTGATGAACCAGGTGCATTTAAGATGCATTTAGGAAAAATCGATGTTTTTCTAAAAAATTAAGACTACACTGAAAAAATCCATAGGGTTCTCGGGAACCCCCTGGTTCCGTCCCTGCATCTCCAATGGGAGATAATTTATACACATTAATTTTTTTAACACTCTAATATACAATATGTTAAAGCATAATGTATAAACAATATAACTATTTATTTGCACAGTTTGAGTATCTCAATAAATTTTTGGAGTGTGCGAATCATTTCACATCTCCAATTATGCACTAAATGGCTACTTTTAAACAAGAGGTAAAGGGGATCAAACATTGCTAGATGTGTACATTTGGGGGTGGTCACAAAGGTTCACTTGCGCCGACTTCGGGCTATCCCAAAGGGTAGTCACATAGAGATTAGTCGGCTCGTAATGTCAAATCGAAAACCCATGTAACTAAAAATTGTATGCACTAAGAGGGATAGGTATAGTGACGAGATATATCTCCTCATTTTAACCTCACAGGCTGTCACGTCAGCATCTCACTCTCAATTAAAAATAATCCTTCACTCATAATATACCCTTATCTCCTCATTTTGGCCACACCACCCACAATTTTAATTCTTTTTTCAATTTTCTAAAACAAATAAATTTTATTTCCATCAAATACCAACAACATATTTAAACATTACCAAACGTTATTAAAAAAAATCAAAAAAATACATCTTTAGTAAAACAAAATTAAAAATATATATATATACACAAACCTTATCTACTTCTTCTTCACCACACACTGCTTCTTCTTCATAAAAACACACACACTTCACACGCACATACTCACAACCCATTTTTATACATCAAAGAAAAAAAGAAAAGAAAAAGCAAGGGATACATTTTTGTCTTCTTTTGACTCGCAAAATCGGCGAGAAACCAAAAATATGCAAACGGCGGAGGGTGGTAGTGTGGTGGCGAGCAAGTGGCGAGCACCACGTCGGCAACGGCGAGCTTGCCACCATACCGTTTACTCTAAAGTTTTACATTATTTTAATGCAAAAGAAATATCTTTTTGGTATACGATTTTTCTGAAAAAGAATTACGCACTAAATATTACTACACTATTTCTACTATTCAACTTGATCTATTTCATCTAGAAATAATATTCATTTGTTATATAAATATTATTTATAGTATTTGGTTACCAAACTGATGCTCTATATGTTTGTTGGACTTGAACATGACGAGCAAAAATATTATAAACACTTATTTCTTTAGATTATATAATTGGCACGCCACGAGATTAAGTGTCATACATAGTGTTACACATTAGTGTTTTTTCTCATATATAATGTTTAGTGTCAACATTCAAAAAGTTTTTATATAGTTTAGCACCGTCTTAATGCTAAAAAAGTACAAATAAAAACCACTTTGGAGATGCTATAAGGCGGCTATAGCTCATTTGAAGATTTAAAGTGACATAGACAACAACAATGATACCTAATCCCGTTAGAGTAAGGGAGTGGTATGTAGACAGATCATACATTTATTCTTAGAAAACCTGCGGATAGAGAGACTGCTTCCGTGTACACCTCCTGCTAAGAAAAAGAAAAAAAGAGAGCGATAAAACGCCAAACAAAGTTTTCAATTATTATTATTATTATTATTGTTGTTGTTGTTATTATTTTATTTTTTTTATTTTTTATTATCTTTTTATTAGAAGAAATAAGATATTTACAAAAAGTTAGCGGGGAGCCGAGATACTAGCTGAGCTCTCACTCTTTTAGCTATATCAAATTTAATCCTATTAAAAATATGAACAGCAGCGTGCTCTAATGTCTTAAGTCACGGAGAACTTTCGGATCCGCTTCAGTAGGGTCACCGCATCCTTCTCTAATTCCCCAAGCGAAGAAAATCTAAAGGGGGAGCAAACCATATCCGATGTCTGCATACTTAGCCTCGTACTTGACTCGTTTACAATGTGTTGCATCTATTATTATTTTTTATTTTATTTTTTTCGTTAGAAATTAATAGGATTTACAAAAAATTAGAGGGGAGTCGAGATACTATCTGAGCTCCAACTCCTTTAGCAATGGCGAAACTAATCCTATTAAAAATATGAATAGCCGCACGTGCCCCTATGTCTTGAGTTGTTATTATTATTATTATTATTATTATTATTAATTTTTCTTACATAAAGTTGAATGGGAGTCTAGACACAACTTGAGCTCCCACTCCTTTCTAAATACAAAAACTCACTCTATGAAAAATAATTGCACCACTCTTAACATTATTTGAGTGGCTAATGGAAATAGACTTAATACGAGAAAGTGTCCAAAGCATCTGTATCGAATAACCCAAAAGTAGAAAAAGCAAACGGTATGAACTTGTATCCATTTTCCTCACATACAGACGCATATTTCCTCTTTTTCTTCTCCACGACATTGTGCAAGGCTACCCCAAGAGCACATGAAGTCGCCACATACCAGCAAATGGAGAGATACACGTCACATTAAGAAACTCAAGAGATTTACAATAAATTAGAGGGGGGCCGAGATACTATCTGGGCCCCCACTCCTTTAGCAATAGCGAAACTGATCCTATTAAATATATGAACAGCAGCACGTACCCCAATATCCTGAGCCATGGAGAACTTCCGGATCCGCTTCAACAATGTAACCGCATCTGCCTCTAATTCCCTTAAAGAAGAGAAAGAAATTGGAAGAAACCCATATCCAATAGCTGCACACTTTGCCATATACTTACCGCGTTTACGCTGTGCAGCATCAATCACAGCCCGACGGGTACGAAATCAACCATCCCGTTTGCGCCAAAGGTAAAGATCCAGTCGGATCCACACACACATCAAGTCCTCCGTCCCACGAGTAAAGTAACATATCTGCTGGATGTAATGGTTTGCCACGCCCTTCATCCAACCCGATATCAACTTCCTTACAAGCTAAAATCCGAGAATGATAACATAATTCGACAAGGGTATCGCGTACAACGTTGTGACGATGTTTAATACCAATAATCCCAGCACACGGTACAGCATGGTCTCCATAAATATCCTCAGCAAAAATCCTTGAATAAGCTGAACAAGGTTTTGAAACAGAAAATAAGGGGATACGTAAACGATAACACAAAACACAACGATAAGTCTTACCGTTCATAGTTTGTCCCAACCCAGAAATCGGAACCACCCAAAGCCAATCAGAAGTGTGATCCTCCATTTGAGATTGCCACAAGGCCATCTGTCGAGGAGATAGAGAAAAAGTAGATTCAGCAGTTTGAGTAACACGTGTGAAATATATATCTGCCAATTTCTTCATGAGTTTAGGGGCAACGATCTCACTTGGATTACTCAAAATTTCAGTCTTCATTTTCTTATTAAACACACACAATGCATCATGAAAGGTATTTCCAGAAGCTACAATACCAGAATGTCCAATCAACTTAGTCTGCAAGCTCGCAGACTGCAATCTAGACGCAAAAAAAGCATAATTCAAAACATCAGCTGCAGAAGAACGACAAGCCCCTCATTATGCAAAAGGTAAGGTAAAGTCTCCATTTCCTATCACGAAACCAGGTCATGAGTAGTGACATACGCTCAAGAGCAGAACGAAAGAGCCGCATCAAAAGGAATGTTAGCATCTCAAACACCCAGGGAAAACATGTAAGCATAGCAAAATATAGTTTGGATATACCAGCACATACACGAATAAGCACCAACGCAGGGGGGGTGGGGGCACGGAGAGGCATTTAATCCTAGCAATTGTATCCATAAGCACAATGGTTTTGGTCACACTCTTCATCACAAGCTCGCTATTGAAATCAAAATCCACACTAGCAGGTCCATCAATTATTATTATTATTATTATTATTATTATTATTATTTTATTAATTTTTTTAAAGCGTGATATTATAAGGAAACAAAGCTAAAGGAAATAAGGCAGCAAGGAACATAAGGCAAGAAAAAGGCACAAAGCAAGGAGAGAAAAGCAAATATGCAAACAACGCAAAGCACCAAAAGAAAAGGTATGAAAAAGCCAACAAAAGCAAAGGGAGCAAATATGATCATTCAAACAAAAAACAAACAGGCATGAGGCAAAAACGACAAGGCAAACAAAATCCAGAGAGAAAAAGGAGCACATAGAACTTACAAAGCAACTAAAGAATGGTAAAAGAAGCTAAGAAGGCCTAAAGGACCTACTAATATGAGAAAGCCAAAGCAACGAGGCAGGGGCAAAAAGGCAGACCATGCATAAGCACTAAAAAATCAAACACGCGGAAAACGAAAAAGGCACACATACATAAGCAGGCAAGAGATAACATGTCAAACAAAAACAACATAGAAAAGCATTGCTAGAAAAATAGTCAAAGCAAGATAAAAGACATAAAATGGCAATGAAGCACGATCAAGGAAAAAACAAAAGGGAAACATGACCTATAGACACACCACATAAGAAAGCAAAAAGGGAACAAAAAAATAAACCTTATTTATCCTGAACTATTAAACCACCCCCCCCACTATATGATCCTAAGCCCTCTATCATTTTCCTATCAGAGGTTCATGTCTTCGGACAAGAGAAGCTCCTTATGTCATGCCTTGGATGTCTCCACCCTAGTTTTGGTTCTACCTCTTCAGCCTCAAGTTGTCGACTACCAGGCTTAACTCTCCTAAACTGGTGCCGCTTTGGGTCTTCTCCTGTCATGTCCGAACCACCTCAACGTCCTGTCCCTTCATCTTGTTGATGAGTAGTCTCAACTTCAAGCTCCGCACTTAAGCTCCATCAGGATCATGTCAAGCATTGTTTGACCAACAAGTCTATCTTAGCTTTCACTTAATTCCCTTACTTCCACCGTTATTTGCTAGGGCTTTCTGTAATTAGCCAGTCACACTGCTCGTATAAAGGGCCTGGTCTAATTGCCATCTATAGAAATTTTTTTTTCCTTTCAGTAGAAACTGGGGGGTCATTTCTATAACAAAGGACACTTGTGGCCGCCCCTTCACTTCAGTTATGGTTGTTTTAAATACGGTGGGATAGTCTTAGTCTATCCTTTTCTGACTTGTGAATCATATAATCCAGTTATCTAAAACACTGCCTTTAGATGTAGATCTTGTCTCTAATACTACTGTCTACGTATTCTCAGTTGGGGGCATCCGATGCCACTAAGTCACATCTTAGATATTTATATCATCTCTCGGCTGACTCTTTAGGTCGTTGTCTTCTAGAGGCTTTTCTCATGGTTCTAATCTACTCTAATGCATGATCGTAACCAAACAACACAAACACACAGAAGACTAATTTGAAATTTTTCAAGATGGGAAATTTCTTATTTAATAAATTCGTTAGGGTTCTTTAATAAAAGCTGCCCTAGGATCAACCCTAAAAAATCGTCCTTATAAAGTGGATAAGTTCTAGAATAAAGGAAACAAAATCCATGCAAAACTAATTAAAATGGTCCAAATTAAAACGCTCTAAAAATAGTAAAAATGCGCATTTTTTTTAGGCCCGAAAGGCCAAATACTGACAGGGCTCTTTACAAATGTTTAATGGTTCTTGACCGTTGGGCGTTTCCTAGTGACCATGCGATTTTTAGCGCCAATCTGCCATAGAAATTTCGTTGCCGAAAAATAGAGCGCCAAGGTTCTTTGTCAACGTTGACTCGCTTGTTTGACCTGCAATCTGCTTCATCCTCCCCTTCTTGAAAAAGGACTGACCCCGAGTCTGGCTCTTCATCACTTTCTCTCTGTATATGGAGACAAATCTATCAACATTAAAAGTGGTAGAACTTTTATAATGGTACCAGGAAGCTCAATCTTGGTATGCGTTGTTGTTTATCTTTTTAAGAACACGAAAAAAGACCATCTCCTGCGGTTTCAACTTCCTAAAACGTCTCCTGCAAAAAACGATCCTTATAACGATGAATAAAAACTAGAATTTCACCTCCCGATACAAACGGTTTACGATGATTATCTGTATGTCCGTGTTTTGTTCATTATGCCGATTAATCTGTTCTCGAACCGACTGATTCAACTCTTTAATCTGCTCAGACTGGTCAGCCCCTTCCTCACTAAACTGCCCTACCTTTTAAAGAGGAACCAAATCCAGAGGAGTAATCAGATTACGTCCATACACAACTTTAAAATGACTCTTACCAGTGGTGCGATTATACGACCTGTTATAGGCAAATTCAGCTTGTGGAAGAATAAGATCCCACTATATGGCTTATCCGACAATTAAACTGCGCAAAAAGAATTCTAAGACTCAATGTGACAACTTCAGTCTGCCCATCAGTTTAGGGATGATGGGAACTACTGAACTGTAACTTAGACACCAAACGAGGTCCACAAAGTACGCTGAAATGACTCACAAACATGACATCTCAATCAGAAGTAAGAGTTTTAGGAACACCATGCAACTTCAAAATTTATACAAAATACAACCTCGCCACTTGACTAGCATCAAACGTTTTCGAACAAGGTACAAAATGTGCCATCTTCGAAAATCGATCAACAACTACTATAAAATTAATCTTTAGCTGCTTGAGTACGAGGGCTAAACCCAAATAAAATCAAACTGACATCTTCTCATAGAGCAACAGGAACAGACAAAGGAGTATACAAACCTACATTACTACTATGAGTTTTGGCAATGTGGCACGTACAACATCTCTCAAGAAGCCTGTTGATATCACGTTCCATCTTAGGCCAATAAATTTGTTCACGAAGTAGGGCCATGGTCTTATCACGCCCAAAGTGACCCGTTAATCCCCCTGCATGACCCTCTTAAACAATAGCTTCATGCAAGAACAAAGAGGAATACACAACCGCACACTTTAAACAAATAACCATCCAGGCTTGAGAGCTGTGAAAGGACCCATTATCACATTTACTCCATATCTCCCTAAAATCAGGATCATCGCAATTAATGCCCACGAAAAGAATCAAAACCTTACACTTCGAATTGCCCATAGTGGTAATCAACAAATGACGTACGACTGACGCGCTTATCCGCAACCTGATTCATTAGACCAACCTTATGTCGAATTATAGAATGAAAAAGCATAAATAAATTGCCACCACTTAGCCATGGCGAGTGACTTCATGATTCTAGTTTCCCAGTTAATAAATTTTCAAAGCCTCATGAGTCAGAAAACAGGACAAAATTCATTATAAAGTAAATAATGGTCGCCAAGTATCCCAAATAAACAATAGATAAAATATTTATCATTAGTGATATTGCATCCTCGCATCATTCAGTTTTTTCACTATATAAATCCTATTCCTGCCTGGCTTATTTAATTAGAACACCACCAAGTGCCCACTAAGATGCATCACACTCAACTGGTACACCTTCATAAATATTTAGGTAATGCCAAAATAGGGAGCTTTCCGGTACCTTAGCCTTTAGAATGTCACCATGAAACAAGGGTAATATGGTGCCTTATGGAATACTCATAGACTCTAAAAAACTCTCCTCCTAAGACTGACATAAGTAACTTTATAGTTTTAAGGGACTTACCGACGCACGTTGATGCAGTTTGCGGTCATAAGGGTGATGTCAACATGAGACAAATACGCTTGGCGCTCTTATTTTTCGGCAACAAATTTCTGATAGCGGATTGAGACTGAAATCCGCCGAATTAGGTCACTCAGAAACGGCCCCAACGGTCAGACTCATGGCTTTTTTATGAGCCTGTCATGTTTGGGTTTTCCGGGGTCGTTCGGGCTCCAATAAAGGCTTTTTTTTTATTTTTAGGCCTTAAGTTTGACCGTTTATTTATTAAGTTTTGCATGGGATTTTGTTTTCCTTTTATTCTAGATACTTATCCTCTTTAACGATGTTTTTTAGGGTGTCTAGGGCAGCTTTATTGAAGAACCTACGAATTTTATTAAATAAGAGAATTTTCATACTTGAGAATTTTCGGATTAGTTCATATGTGTTTGTGTGGTTTATTGTTTATCGTTGGCACTCACTTGTATAAGCGCTATGGTTATAATGGTTCGATACGAATCATGGGAACATCTTAATTTCGTAGATTCTTCGGACGATTGCAACGAATCAGATGACGATGCATGAAGACTGCAAGCATCAAGCAAGATTCAAGAATCGAGCTAAACGCCGATCAGAGAATACCAAATCTGAAACGGGGCATTTGGGAAACCTAAATGGGGAAATCATTTGTCATTATGTTTGTGATCGTGGAAATCACCGTGGAGGCGTTCGGAAGGAAACCTTATGTAGGCTCGGGTTACAAGTTGAGATAACCGAGTGCGTCGACAAGGTCCCTTCAAACTATCATGGCTCCTTATGTAGTCTTAGGATGAGAGTTTCGAGTCCTGAGTGCATCGATAAGGGTCCATATTACCCTGGGTTTCATGGTGACCACTATGTAACTCTTTGTTGACAAAGGAAACCGAATCAGAACCTATTATCTGGGATATAAGGGATGAGGAAGAGGAGTACCCTTTTGTTAATAAATATCCAAGTTTTCAAGAAGAACCTATCGTGTTAGTAGAAGAGAAATCGTGTCCTATTTACGACATCGATAATGAAGAAGAAGAATCGATGCCGGTTTATGATACCGATATTGAAGATGTCATTGAGGAGGAAGAAGGATTTGTTAGGAAAAGAGGATTTGGTAGGGAAGAAGACAACATAGAAGACATTGTAGTTGTGGCTAATGATATTTATTCTTCAATGATCCAAACTACTTTAAGTGTTGATGTTGTGGAAGGTGTCAATACAAAATCACATGAGTTGATGTCGTTTAGAAAAAGTATTATTATCAAGGTTAGCCAAAAGTTTGTTTAAATTTTCTGTATTCGTAAAAAATATCAGAATGGTATTTGAAAGCTGAACCCATGATCGATAAGTTTGGGTTTAAAAAATGATCAAGGTTTGAGTAGAGTCAATATAAAGAATGAATTTGATGCAGGGGATACAAGTTTGGATGCTACGAGTACAAGGGACGAGTGAGGCAAACTCGAGGACGAGTTTTTCTCAAGCGAGGGAGGATGATGCAGAGGCATTGACTTTTAGTCAAAGTCAAAATGCATAGTCAAAGTCAAGACATTGACTTTCCCTTTTTTATTTAAGTTTCTTGTTTAACAATAAACTTTGATTAGGAAAGTATTTAATTTCTTATCAATTATGAATTTATGAAAAGGAAACTCAAATCAATCTTTATTTAGATTGATTCTAGTTTTCCTATATATATTGGGTCTTTTCTTTGTGTTGAGATATCGTTTGAGTTTTGATAATAAAAGCTTTACTTTAATCGAGTTCCCCATTGGAATTATCGATTCAATTGTTCTTTTAATTTGTTTGTTGTCCGGCCGTTAAAGATCCGCATCATACTCTTTAAACCTTCCTCCAATTCTAAAACCAACGCAATATCATCAATGAAAATCAAGCACCATGGGATGTCCTCATGTATCCCTCTTAATAGCTCGTCCAAGATCAAAGCAAAGAGGTAAGGACTTATTGCTAATCCTTGGTGTAGCCATACTTTCACGGGGAAAAAATTCGTGTTTTCGATTAAGGTCCGTACCCGGGTCTTCGTACCAGCGTACATATCGCTAATAACTCTAATGTATCTTCTTGGTGTTCCTTTGTCGACAAGGGTCTTCTATATTAACTCCCGTGGTACACTATCATAGGCTTTTTCTAGATCGAGGAAAGCCATATGCAAGTCTTTTTGTCTCCCTTTGTACTTCTTCATAAGGCTTCTGATAAGATGTATTGCCTCGATTGAGGATCTTCCGGTCATAAAACCAAACTGGTTCTCAAATACCATAGTCTCCCTTCGTAGCCTTTGCTCGATCACTCTCTCCCATAGCTTCATGGTGTGACCAAAGAGCTTGATACCCCTATAGTTGCAGAAAACTTGCGCATCACCTTTATTTTTAAATATGGGTATGACCTCATCGAGTCTTCATTCTTCAGGCATCTTCGCACTTGTAAAGATCTTGTTAAAGAGACTAGTTAGCCAGCTTATAGTTATACCCTCATCTCTTAGGGTTCTCAAAGCTTCTATGGGGATTTGGTCCGGTCTTACAGCCGTGTTTCTTCCCATTTTTTGTAAGGCAATCCTCAATTCCGCTAGACTAATCCTTGAGTAGTAGCAATCTACTTGTGGCAGTATCCTAGGTAGGGGTGTCAAAAAAGCCGACCCGAACCCGACCCGAGCCTATTCGGGTCGGATCACTCGGGTCAAAAATCTTATTCGGGTCACCCCAAATGACCCGAGTTCTAAATAGGGTCGGGTCTCGGGTTGAAATGTTTTGGCTAACTTGGGTTCGGGTCAACCCGATTGACACGAATAATTTTTTTTTAATTTTTTTCAATATAAATTAATAGATTTTCTATTTAAAAAGGTTAAAAAAAGATTTTTTTTGTCATTTTACTCAAATTCGGGTTGACCCGAACCCGAATTGACCCGACCCGAAGTGACCCGACCCGATTGACCCGAACCCGAGTAACCCGAGTTTTAAACATGTTCGGGTTCGGGTATGGTTTTTTGAGCTTTGACCCGAATTGACCTGACCCGATTGACCCGAACCCGACCGACCCGACCTGATTCACACCCCTAATCCTAGGGTTCACTGCCTTGTCGCTTCCCTCCGGTTGTCTCACATTGAAAAGAGAAGAAAAATATTATATTCGTCTCTTTCTAATCTCCTTCTCGTCCATAATGGTTTGACCTCCTTCATCCTTTATACAACTTATGTCTCCCACGTCCCTTCTTCTTCTCTCTTAATCCTGAAGATGTCATTTGCTCCCTCTTTGGAGTCTAGTTTCTTTTACAGTTCTTCGTACGCCTTTTCTATTGCCTAGGCTACAACGTTTTTTGCTTCTCTTTTTGCTTATTTATACCTCTCCTCTGCCTTTATTGTATCCCATTGCTTATCCTTTAGGCAAGAAAGGAGCTCTCTAAACCTTGCTTGTTTCGCCGCGACTTTAGATTGCACCTCTTCACAAAGCCACCAAGATTCCATAGAGGCCGTATAAATATTCGATCTCCCAATTGCCACACCTAAGGTTTTCTTTGCCGCATCTTTAATGATACATACAAGGGTGTCCCACATACAATATGTGTCACTAGCTTGAAATCCCTCTACTTCTGTAATTACACCCTCCACAAGTCTCATTCTAAACGCCTCCGCTGCGTCCCCATTTATGTTCTTCCACAAGATTCTCGGCCTGGTACGCCCCTCCCTCATAGGTTTAACTTTCTTAAAAAGAGTGTCAAATACCAACAATCTGTGTTGAGAGTAGCATGCTTCTTATGGAAAGGCCCTGCAGTCTTTACACACCTTAAGTCTCCTCTTCGCACCATTAAATAATCAATTTGGGTGCAACGACCCCCGCTATGAAACGTGATCAAATGATGGCCTTCTTGAAGAACGAGTTTACTACAACTAGGCCATGGGCAGTAGCAAAATATAGAATTAAGCGACCTTCCTCATTCCTAACTCCATAAACGAAGCCTCCGTAGACGGCTAGGTATCCTTCCGTTGCGGCCCCTATATGCATATTCAAGTCGCCCCCTATAAACAATCATTGGTCTACCGGGAACTCCCTAACTATCTCGTCAAAGGGATCCCAGAAGGTCTTCTTTTCTTCCTCACTCAGGCCCACTTCTCAGGCCCACTTGGGGTCCGTACGCGCTAATCACATTAACGGTCTCTCCATTAATCACCAACATTAATGATATGATCCTATCGCTACACCTGTTTACGTGGACTACTTTGTCCTTAAGACCCGCTCACACAATAACTCCAACTCCATTTCTCGTAGTCTAAGAGCCTAAATATGAAATCTTATAACCATTTCTCTCCCTATTGCTAGAACCCTTCCATCTAGTCTCCTGAAAACACGCTATGTCCACTTTATGTCTCTTCAAGGCATCGAAAAGCTCAAAGAGCTTTCTGGTAAGGGAACCTACATTCCAACTACCCACCCTAATCCTATGGGTAGCCGCTACCCTACTCGCTCTCCTAGTCTCCCTAGTTCCGCCTAATCTACCCCATCCGAAAAGACATGACCTCAGGTTACCATCCCTTAAAGATTGTATCCTATCCTCGAGAAAACAACGTCAAAGTCATAAAGAAGCAAACACAATACAGCAAGTAGAGGAAAGATAAGCAATACAATATATAGATAAGAGTAAGAGATATATAGAAGATTGTAAAATATTTAACAGAAAATTTAAAGGGGATAAACTCAGCCGCCAGAAAAAATTTAGGTGATCCTGGTCAGCCGCGACGGTGACGGCGGCAATTTCCAGCGAAATGACCCATACATGATAGATGTTTGCTCATTAATTCAAAATTTAATCAAACAAAATACCTAATATGAATGCTTAACCAAATGGATATCCGTGTTTATATTTGTTTGTTAAGAAAATAAGCTTGTTCGAGGTCTATGTTCGTTCATCATTACGTTAAAACAAACGGTCTTGTTCATCATTACCTTATATGAAGGCTTCTATTGATCCTCTCCCATAATGACTATGTTCGAAATTCTTCATTCTTTTATCATCTTCTTCTAATCTTTAACATAAAAATTACACACATTTACTTACACTTCCAAAAGACACGCATGCTCACATAACAAAAAAGCAATTATTATATGTTTTTTCTCTACTTATGATCTCTCTACATCTAAACTGTTAATTTCGGTATGTTTTTTAAATCATACCGGAAGCCACTTTCTTAATCCTACTTTGGCGGTTCTAAACTAGTTTAACTCTAATACACAAGTTACAAGAGAAAAAGCAATTATTACCTGTGTTTTCGTGTTTGATTAAGAGAAAGAATACTACTAGTAGTAAAATAAGAAAGAGATTATCTTTTAAGAGCGTGTGTAGTCACCAAACTGGTCATGTTTATGTTGATGCAACATAACCATTTATCGGCATTTAGTAGTGACTACCAAAACCACCACTAAACCTTTTATTCAAAACAAACTAATAAGAACTAAAAATTAAACTATTATTACAAACTTGAAAACATTAAATTAAAAATGGAAAACATAAACTTACAAAATTAACATAACCTGAATTATATTTCTCCTTAAAATTCGTCTTCATCTCTATTAATTTTTCTAGGTGGATTTGATACGAGCTAAGTAGAAGTCAATAGAAAAGTCAACATCCATTTGAAATTCAATTACTACTTTTGGCGGGAAAAGCAGTTACTTCCCAAAAGTAGTATAAATACCCCTTTCCCTCTTGTAATTCATTCATTCTTGATTTGAAACTCATTTCCTTTGTCTGTAATTCTCTCTAAACGTTTCATAATTCAATAAACTCCTAACAAGCATTTGCAAATCCTGTTTCAAGCTTTATGGATTTCTAGATGTTTATTGCCATTGGAATAGTGTTCTTTATTTTTGTATGATTTCTAGAATACCCACATTTCAATTAGTATCAGCAGCCTCTTTCTTGGCAACTATCCATCATTTTTAGTTACAAATCAGTTTTTTTCAGTTACAAATTTTGTTATTTTGTTACACCACCATTTTTCTTGATCTTTTGATCAGCCATCACACCAACATAAATTCTGGTCATTCTAGACCATCTGTCTAATCCAAAACACGTTATCAATTGTATTCGGTCCACTTCCATTTCCAAAATACGTTAGTTAGGGAGTGTGTGATGGTAAATTGTTTTGTGTGGTGAAATAGTTAAATTTGTTAGAAATTAGTTAGTTGTTACAACAGAATTTCCACCATGGTTAATACAAGAAATACGAGTCTTACTCCAGCAGTTACTATGGAGTCCTTACAAGAACAATTGCAACAACTACAACAAACTATTGCTACCATTATGACTCATCAGACTGTAGTTAATACAAAGATAGAGGCTCTAAAGAATGGTACATGAGTTACTAATGTGAAAGGCTCACATACAAATAACACTCACTATGGAAGGATGACAAAGATTGAGTTTCCAAAGTTTCATGGAGATGATGTTAAAGGGTGGGTGTATAGATGTAAGCAATTCTTCAAGATTGATGGAATTAAGGAAGACATGAAGGTAGAACTTGCTTCCATGCATTTGTATGATCAAGCCTTGGTGTGGCATCAACGGTATGTTAAGAAGTATGGAGATGGAACACCATGCGAAATGTATGAAGGTGAAGTAATCAAAAGGTTTGGTGCAACCTATAAAGACCCCATTGTTGATCTCAAAATTTTGAAGCAGGAAGGGTCTGTGCAACAATATCAGGAGTCATTTGAGGCTTTGTTAAATAGGGTGGAATTGAATGAGGCTAATGATGTAGGCTTATTCATTGGGGGTTAAAGAAAGAAGTTAGCATGCCCATTAGGATGTTTAAACTCACTACCTTGTCTGATATGTATGTTATGGCTAAGATGCAGGAGGCTACTAATGTAGTGCTTAAACCAAGGTATAACTCACCCTTATTACCCACTCCTAAGTTTACTCCTAATTCTGTTAATAAACCAGTGAATGCACCACTTAAGTCAAATATTATGAATGGGAGTAATCAAATTGTAGCAAGAAATGGGGGTAATAGGCTTTTTAAATTGACTCAAAAGGAATTGGAAGAAAAGAGAGCAAAAAATCAGTGTTTCTATTATGACCAAAAGTACTTCCCTGGCCATAAGTGTAGTAGGCAGTTGCATTCTTTGGAAGTTGTAAGTGAGAGTCATGATGACTTAGAAATGGAAGGAGATGATGAAACCTTTGAGGATTGTGTTGAGGAAGTGATGACAATGGATTCTAATCCACATATATCTTTGAATGCATTGTCTGGCCTTAATTCTTTTCATACTATGAGGGTTAAGGGCATGTTTGGGAAACACACATTGCATATATTAGTAGACTGTGGCAGTACTCACAATTTTTTAGATCTTAAAACGGCAAAAAGTTTAGGCTGTAAACTTGAAAGTACTACACCATTACAAGTCTCTGTGGCTAATGGGCAAAATATGATGAGTTGTTATGAGTGTAAGAATTTTCAGTAGAGCCTGCAAGGGGAAACATTTACTAGTGATGTAATGTTGTTGCCTTTAGGAGGTTGTGAAATGGTTTTGGGTATTCAGTGGCTAGCAACCTTGGGAGATATCCAGTGTAATTTTAGAAACTTGACTATGAAATTTGAGTATAAAGGTAGGTAAATGGTGTTAAGGGGAACAAAGAATACCATAATTTATTAGATGCAAGGAAAAGGTGCAAGTAGAGGTGGTCAGATCAAGCAAGCAAAGCTAGCCTTAATGGTGTTGTGTGTCTATCCATTAACTCTTTGGCAAATAAAGGGGACTCTAGTTGTTGAGAAAGAAGTAGACAAAGTGTTAGCTAAGTTTGAAAGGGTGTTTGAGCTCCTTACTGAACTACCACCTCAAAGAGCCCATGACCACCAAATTCCCCTTATGCCAAACACTCCTCCAATAAATGTTAGACCTTACAGACACCCTCCTAATAAAAAAGATGCTATTGAATTGATGGTGATGGAATTGTTAGAGTCAGGAGTGATTAGGACAAGTCAAAGTCCCTTATCATCTCTAATAGTAATGGTACAGAAGAAAGATGGGTCTTGGAGAATGTGTGTTGATTACAGACAGTTAAACAAGTATACTGTGAAATATAAGTTCCCAATACCAGTAATTGAAGAGCTTATTGATGTGATGAGCTTAGTGGGTTTGCAGTATTTTCCAAACTTGATTTGAGGTGTGGCTATCACCAAATCAGGATGAGTGAAGCTGACATTTGTAAGACTGCATTAAGGACACATAAAGGACATTATGAGTTCTTGGTTATGCCTTTTGGACTCACTAATGCACCCTCAACATTCCAATCCCTCATGAACACAGTGTTTAAGCCCTTTCTCAAGAAATTTATGTTGGTATTTTTTGATGATATCCTGATATATAGTAAGAGTATGGAGGAACATGGCAAGCATTTGGAATTGGTGCTACAAGTGATGCAAGACAACACTTTGTTTGCTAAGAAAAGTAAGTGTTCTTTTGTTGTGACCCAAGTGGAATATCTTGGACACATAATTTCTGAACAAAGTGTGTCCACAGATCCCTTAAAGATTGAAGCTAGGCAGAAATGGCCTAATCCTACTACAATTAGGCAGTTAAGGGGATTTTAGGTTTAACTGGTTATTACAGAAGGTTCATCAAAAACTATGCCAGCACAAGTCGACCCCTCACAGCTTTACTCAAAAAGAATGCTTTCAAGTGGAGTGATGCAGCCGAGTTAGCCTATAATCATTTGAAGAAAGCTATGATGGAAGCAACTGTGTTAGCATTACCTAATTTTGATCAAGATTTTGTTGTAGAGACAGATGCTAGTGGAACTGGAATTGGAGCTGTGCTATGTTAGAATGGGCATCCAATAGCATACTTGAACAAAACCTTGGCTACTAAACACCAATCATTGTCAACTTATGAGAATGAATTCCTAGCAGTAGTGGCAGCATTGGAAAAACGGAAAGGATACTTGTTGGACAAGCACTTCAAGATAAGAACAGATGTAACCTCTGTCCCTTTTGTGTTTTGAATATTCTAATTTAGTCCTTCGACTATTAGACGTTTGTCAGTTGATTTAGAATATTGTACCGTGTTGACGGTGGTGAATTTATGAGATTGAGGTGAATTATGGTTATATGGTGTATAATAATCCTTTTTAGAGGGTATTATTATGTTATTTAAGTTCCGGGTGGTTGGCCCGTGAATTTTATAAAATGCCAAAAAACGAGTCCCGACAAGTTCGTTAATGTCCAAAACGAGTTTTTGGAGGTCTAATATGAAAATATGTCAAGTAAAGACTCTAATTTATTGGAAAATTATTTTGAAAGTGAATAAAAATGCTAAGTAACTTTGAGGAATAATTTACGGTTGAGTTTTACGAGTTTTTAAGTGATCTCGACACGAAAACGAAGACATACGGGAGCATAAGATGCCTTGGCCGGTTCTAGATAAAGCAAGGGGACAAGATGGCTTAATTTTAGCTAAGTATGTCCTAACTTAGTACATAGGTCTTTTGTATCTGATGTGTCGTTGTGTGGTGTATATTTTTATGATTCAAGTTTTAAATTTATATTTTGTCGACTTAACTAAAAACAACACTTTAACGGGCAGTGTACCCGGTAGGTGGTAGATTCATGGTAAGTAGGGTGTCAAACACTTGAAGCGAGGTTAAATCTCTCAATTTATTAATATTTTGGTTTACTAATC
>BQNB010106066.1:0-23468 GCA_026074375.1 Tanacetum coccineum | reverse complement strand
TAAATATAAACTTGATACGTTAAAACTATATACTTTCGGAGAGAGTGTTGTCTTTTACATGCGAGAATGATTATGTTAATATGGTGCTACGGGAAACCCAAACGAACACATACATTCAAAGTGTTGTGAAACGAATTTACTAAATGAGTAGGAAATTACGTAAAGAGTTGAGTTAGTAAAAATTTTATTGCCGCCGCTATGCGCGGGTAACCGACTAGTACATATATAATCATTAGAGATGTCAGTTTACTGTTCATCTTAAAGAACTGTTCATGGCCCTATCCAAGTGTGTTAGTCCAGCCCATACATTGACCCACTTCAGCTACCCACAGATTCTAAATATCTACACCTGTGGTTTTGTCTTTCGTGCACAACTATTTGTCTTTTCCCTTTTGCCTTCTAGAATCTGTACACATTCCATCGCATCGTCACTTTCATCAACAAGATCCAGTGATCAAGTTCATACCGGGGTTCTCTGATTTTATGTTGCCACCGCTTTTTTAGCCAAATTATTTTTTCTGATGGTGAAAAAATATGTGCTACAGATGGTTAGTTTAAAGGGAGACGATCGTCTGCCTACTATGTGCTATTGATTGGTATCAAGAAGGTTTTCGATTGAGTTATCTTCGATGTGGTCTTCTTGATGAAAATATGGGTAAACTTATTAGGGTTTCGATTAGTTGCCAAATATTCTATTTGCGTATTTGTATTTTTGTGTATGCCTTTGGTACGCAAGTACCAATTAAGGTTTCATAAGCTTTACATATGCTTATTATGATCGTTTGCGGTTTCTGACATGGTCCATGGTATACCAGACGTATCGCCTTTGGTATTGGATATGGTTGTTGGTGTACACTTGAACATGGTGAAATGTTTCAAGGCCTCATACTTCGTGCATCGGTAGGGTAAACCATCGGGTTTGCAACCATGCCGGATGTATCACCTTATATGAAATTTCAAACTGTTTACTATGGAGCATGTAGGAAAATGGCACAAGCCTACTTCTTTTTTGTTTCAGCTTACTTTGGCCAATTTCATCGGCCTGTATCATTTAGTATGTGTGTCCTTTTCAAAGGAAAGGCATGTTTATCTAAATCAAAAGTATAATTCTTTGCGCATTGGCACGGTAAACCGTTGGGTTTGCATTGATGCCGGATGTATAGCGCAAACATTTGGACAAAACGAATTTCGTTGTTTGCAGCCTTTGCAAATGCGTTCCATCATTCGACTTTGATTACCGTTGCACTTATTTGAGGTTGTAACAAGTTTAAAGCCCCTGTGACTATTGTGGGTAAGTATATTACTGTGCATACGTCTTCTTGCCCATTTGAATAGACCAGATTGTAACCTCATTTACTGCTTTTATTGATTGCAGGTAATGATGATGTTCCAAGAGTTGTGAGTCTTTGATTGATGGGACGTGTAAACTTAGCATTCGTCTTCGCAAGCCAACACCACCAAACAGGTTCTTGCAGCCAAGGTATAATGAACGCCGTTTCATTTTGAAATGCACTTACTATCTGGCCCATTAGGAAACACAATTCAAAAAGATAATATAGTATCTGATTGTTATATGTGAAACTCAGATCACGGTGTTATATGTGACTCTCAAAAAACACTTATGGCGTGGCAATGATGAACAAGAGCGGTTCGTAACTTGGCGAGGCTACCCTACCAGTATGCAACCATGATACGCTTGAAACTGAAGCTCTTATCTGAGCCCATCAAAAATTCCCTGGACAAGAATCTTAAGTAACAGAGGATTAAAGGCTTTTGATCCAGGTTGTGGTCATTTAAGGTTGTTCGCACTTACAACCACTGAAACAACTTAATTGGGTAGGTATTAGCCTCTTTTCGTTTTACAAGTTTTGATTTATACTTTGCACTGAAACATGTATAAGCTATTTCTATTTCTATTAAATGTGTTTCAGGGAGGGACTATCGTGTCCTGCAACGCTCTTAAAACTCGCAGGACGTTCATGCGCCGTCATCTCAGCCAGCGCCTTGAGACTCATGTCTTGGGTCAAAAAATATGCATGCTGCTTTTGGCTTGGACAATAGCCACGGCCGATGTGTTCGTCAATGTAATACATTCACTTTTCCTTTATGGTTAAGTACCGCTACTAATGTGCTGCAACCTCCTATTTTTATTCGCCAGAGTTTCATGTTTTTCCGTTTTTGTAGGTAGACCCGACCCATTTCAAAATATATGTAGCACTTTGCGCACACTCAAACAGTAACAAAATGTATCAGGTATGTTTCGCTAACCATTCAACAAATATGCCATGAATATATAATTGCAAGTGGCGTGTTCAGATGGCGGATGCTGGGGAAAAAAACCTATCCACAACAGCAAATACAGATCCATGTCTACAGTTAGATGCATTTAAGAGGAATACTTGGCATGTACTAATAATGATTGTCCATTTAATTTTTATCAATAAAACTATAAACATGAAATAATCCATCTATCTTACATTAATAGAAATGCAACAAGTGGGAAAATGTTCATTCGTTTACATATTTTTTATGCAAATGTGATCAGATTAGAGTACCATGGGTTGTTGCCATGCGGAATATGTGGTGGTATCACTTTTATTGCCTTTGTGTATTTAGTTTTTTCTCAGGTTAAGGCAGTTCATTAGGCTTATAACTTGCCGATGCGTGGTTTTATATTAATGTATTTATTGTGTGATTGCAGTAAGGGTGGGACTAACCTAATGTGGCTATTTGGTATGTCATAGCCATTTCTGCGCAAATTTTGATTTATTTGCTTTGTTTTCCGGGTTGTTTCGTTGTCTGTTTAAGGATGGTTGAAATGTACTAATGCTACGTGACTTTCTTATAAGCACCTTAATAAGGCCCGCGGCAACGCGCGGGGTATCTTGCTTGTTTATATTCAAGTTAAGTCTTACGTTTAACAAAATTTCTGAGATTTTTGTTGTGGATTAGATAGAAACATAGTTTGAATGAGTGAAATGATTTTTTTTCCTTTTTTAAAATTATATTTATTCAAAACGTGTAGGTAACTAATTTCCTCAATCTATGTTAATAACTTGTAGATAAGCTTGCCATATTTTAAGCGGCCAAGATTCATTTTTGTTTTCATCGGACGGTTCATAGTGATTGCCATGTCATCAATTTTTCTCTATGTTGCGCCAACAATAAATAGTTATAATTATAGTATAATATGGCTCAACATATTCTTTCATGATATCAAGAATTTTAATATCAAAGCACTTGGTTAAGATAACTACCCGGTCAAGACTATTCTTCTCCAAATCCCTTTAGTTTCGACGAGTTAGTTACTTAGTTTGGGTTCATTTATATACATGTGACTAACAAGTATATGAACGGTTTGTCTCATTGAGGGCAACACTCATTTGAGAATTGAGATTATGGTTCTAAGCTAGAAAGCTACTAGTGGTGCACAAAGTGTTTGGCTGCAGGACCGGGCTTTGATAGCTAATATTGGAACAATCTTCAAATTTTGGTCGGACTCTGTTTACGACCAAGATTTTCATTGATAACCGGTCTATAGTTTTTGGACTTCTTTAGGTCGGGATAAGATTGTAGCATTACGTACAGCTAACTTTCTTAGCTAGCTTTGCCTTTCTAAAAACATTTTTATCCTCTTCTTATATATTCGCTTACTAAATTCTGATATGATAACTAAAACTATATACACCTTTATAAGCTAATAAAGCAATACAACCAATTTTCTTAGCTTTTGTGTTTGTATCTGTATCGTTAGTTCACCAAAAATGGAGTAATAAGTGGGATATGAAATGTGCTGAAAGATCATCTTTACTTTAAGCCTCATATACTAGTCCATTAATAATTTTAAGCCCATAGCATGAGGACATCATTTCTTCTTGGACCAATCTATAAAGTTAACACCAAACCTGGTACACGAAAGTCGAAAGGTTCTATCTCAATTTTCTAGAACTACTTCAACTTCAACTTCAAGGGTACATAATTTCATCTTTCGTGATGTGAGATGTATACAGTATTACCTTTACTCGAAGGTAAAAACTAAAAAGGCTGCTTGCATAGACTTTTGGCCTTTTTGTACAGAGTGGGGCTCGAACCCCCACCTCATTCTTTCAACTAATACAATCTTGCTTGTTATCTTAATTTTCTAGACTTTATAAATTTTCAGGCATATGTAACACCTATATGACATTATTGTATAAATATTTTGCACGAGATTTAAACCTACGCTGTTAGTACAAAAATCGTGTATGGGGGTGAATATGGGTCTATATCATTTGTTAGGTTGGGCCAATAAATAGGTTGTGATGTAGATCTTGCACTAATCCAAGTGATGAAGAGATAATCTGCACAAATGAGAGTGAACTGTTAGCCTTACCGCAGGGCGGACCCTGCGATTAAGCTCCGGCGTGAGAGTAAGTATACATGTTTGTCAGAGTATGTGTGTGTATTAATGATTAGACAGAGTGTACCTTTTTGGGGTGCGAAATGACCCCTATTTATAGGCAAGCCCAATACTAGGGTTCCCTAGTATTTCGCTTGTAACTGTTGGTGGCCGGAGTGGGTCCCTTATCGGGCAAGGGTCCACGTGTAATCGTGTTTGCGGACGCGAGTGTTCTTCCGCGGTCAGTGTTTGTCCGCGGAGATGCAACAGGTGCAACTTTGAAGATACTCACGTGCGTCTTTGGAATATCCGGAGCATGACCCTTGTCAGGCTTAGCAGTCATGCTATTTGTTGTATTGGGCCTGGGCCCATATGCGTATATTACGAACTAAGCCCAGTAAGCTTGGTGCTCATATTATACATCATCATACACGCTATTAAAAGCTTCTATATAGCTTGAAATGAGTGATCCATATATCTCACATCAAAATAGCTTGAAATGAGTGATCCATATAACTCACACCATCGTGACGATAATTATTTTGCCTTTTAGTAGACGGACAATGAGATATACATTCAAAAAACATTTTATTTGAGTCTTTTTGTTGTGCTCAAATTTAAGCTGTGAAAAATCACACGTGATTTGTTCTTTTAAAAATCACGTATGATTTTAAAATAATGATATAACGTAGATTTTACAAAGCACATGCGATTTTTCACGGCATGAATTTCAACACTCACAAAAAAAGCTCGAAAAAAAAAATCTTTCAAAGTATATAGAAGTGACTTTATGTAGAAAAATGAAGTATTATGCGGCCGCACGTTGCTGCGGAGCCTAATATTCAATAATAATATAAGACAAATAATAAAACTAAGAAATAAAGTTTTGATGTATTATAACAAATGAATGTGACATATAACACATTCACTAACACTTGTGTATACACGACATACGCCGGAAATTTGACTTGCAATGAATCTAACATACCAAGCAAAAAAAAAGATACATTCCTAATTTGGTTTATTGCGTACAAATGATTATTGCCTGAAATTGATTTTAGCAGACTTCTAAATCTCACTACAATGAACACGGCGTACCATGCTATGTGTGATCTTTGTTTCATGACTTAGACCAGCATTTTCGAACCCATGTGTTTTTACTAGATGATATGCATAAGTGACCTGCGCAATACGATCTCTTTAAAGTCATCATCTATAATGC
This sequence comes from Tanacetum coccineum, assembly GCA_026074375.1. Taxonomy (NCBI): domain Eukaryota; kingdom Viridiplantae; phylum Streptophyta; class Magnoliopsida; order Asterales; family Asteraceae; genus Tanacetum; species Tanacetum coccineum. The sequence goes on along the minus strand of BQNB010106066.1, from coordinate 17,868 downwards.
CCACGACATAAGGCATTGTGGCGTCCAAACCTGCGCAACTCGGATTTTTTGTCTGAGTGTGATTCAACGGGGAAATTCAAGTACACGGATCGTGCACAAAGGTGACGATAGACTTGACATTTCATTCCATATCCCCTTAGCAGCTTTACCAATAGCTTAATTTTTGGGAATTCACTCGACACATTCATGTAAACAGTTAGAAAACAATACAATGATTATGATAAATCAAGCTAATTATTTAGTATAAAACAATGGCCAAAGACTATTCAAATTCAAATGATCAAAATGCAAAGGTGGGTGATTAAATGGACCTAGCTAAAGAAACATGGGAAACAGAAAAGGATCTGTTGATAGAATTTGCACCAAATATCTTTCGTCACATCGTTTTTTATCCTTATAAGGTAGGTTCCACAAACGTTGGTCTAAATCCCTTTAAGGTGTTGGATAAATGGGTAAACATGGATGATTTTAGTACCCTGATATCATCTTCTTGGGTTAATCTTTCCTTCCCTCAATCACCTAATATCCTCTTAGAAAAACAAACTTAAGGCATTGAGATTGGAAATTAAAAAGTGGGATGCTGATCATAGAGAGGCCTAAAATCGCCGTAGAGATAAGATTAATAAAAAGCTTAGGGATTAGGATGAAAAAGCCGAATAGGGGTCTATTAACGATTGTGATATATTGAAAATGGATGAATGGATTATGTATTAGCTTCAAATTGATCGTCTTTGTAATGAGGATTTGAAACAAAAATGTAGGTCTAGATAGGCAGTGGGGGATGAGAACTCACGTTTCTTTCATATTATTCTCAATAATAAGTATGCTAAATACTCAATTAAAGGTATGCATATTATTGGGTGTTCGATTGATTCTCCGAGAGATATTAAACAGGCGGCATTGGATCATTATGCGACTAGATTCAAAGAATCGAATATGCATCAACTTCTTTTAGAATGTAATATATTTCGAAAATTCTCTTCCTCGGAGGCTTCTCTTCTAGAGTTTGACTTTTCCTTAAATGAAGTCAAGGATACGGTTTGGGAATGTGCGGGTTTTAAAGCCCCTCGGCTCGATGGTTTTAATTTTAATTTTACTAAAGCTTATTGGGATGTTGTTTTGTTGTTGAGTTATATACACTAATGTGGAAGGTACTGCAAAGTCTTTGGTTGTCATTATCGGTTGCCATTATCGGTTGCCATTAATAATGATGAAGGTTTTGTTGTTGTCTATTCTTAAGGTTCTATGTGATGACGATGACTCTTTAGTTGTCATTATTGTATAATTTTTTAAAGTTTGATGTAGATAATAAGGGTTTTGTTGTTGTGTTGATAACAGAGATAGTTGATAGGTGATTATGGTGATGATAACCAACATGAATCTACTATTTTATTATTATTATTTTTTGAGCAAAGTGCAAAAATCATCCCTGTGCTCTTTTGATAGTCGGGTTTACATCCATCCGTTAAAAAAAGACTAATAAACATCCCTGCGTTATTTTTTTTGGGTCATGATACACCATTTGGACTAACGTTGCAAATAAGTTTCAACTGAAAGGGTCTTTATTGTTGGTGAGTTTAAACACTAAGGGGATGTTTTGTCTATCTTTGCAACCTTCACCCAAAACTTTGCATAGCATTTCATAGCATTTAAACCCAAAAACACACACAGTCAATGAACAAAACCTCCATTAACAAAACCCACATTAAATCATTGATTACTGTCATCAAATCTTAACAATCAACTGAAATGGTTGTTGTAGAATGGGAAGTCCGTGATTACGAAGATCCCATTCATGAACAAGAAGCGTATCGTAAGTTTAAATCTTTGTAATCATTATTAGTATGTTATTTTCCCTAATTTTGTAATCCATTGTTGATTATTGTTAAAAGCCCTAATTTTGTAAACCCTAATTTTTCGCATTGATAAAAAACCTTAATTTTCTAAACTCATTATTACAGGTAATTTTGATGGAAACTTATTTTCATTGAAGATTCATCATGGTTGCTTTTTCACTGAACCCCAGGTAGGTGTTACACAAATGGGACATTTAACTGTGTTGACTTTGTAGATAGTGACTTGTTTTCAGTTATGGGATTGCAAGAAATGCTTAAAACCTTAGGTTACCCAATGAAAAAGAATAAAATGTACTATCATTTCAAGATACCTAATAGTAATTTGGATTATGGCTTACAAGCATTAGGAAATGATGCAGATGTGATCAACCTAGTTAGGTATATTGATAAGTACAGACTTATTGAGGTTTACATTGAACATGAGTATACTATCCTTGACACTTATTTGAAATCCCCACAGAAGTTGAGACTTGAAGAAATAGTTGATGTAGAATCTAGTGCTTTAGCTAGGAAACCTTTTAAGAAACCTGGTTTGAAGGTGAATAGGTTGCCACAATTACTGCTTGAGGGACCTAGTTTGAATGATGAGGGATCTAGTTTAAATGCTGAGTTTAATGAGTGTAAGGAGGAGGATCATAATGAAGATGAGAATGGAAGTGATTGTAATGAGGAGGCTGCCTATGAAGATGAGACTGTTAGTGAGAGTGATGAGAGTGATGATAGTGAGGATAGTGACTATATATTTGATGATGACAATGTTATTAATGAAGTTGAAGTTGATATGCAAGAATTTTACAAAAATATTAACAAAGATGTAGAATGGGTAGGACCAAGTAAGAGTAAGGGTAAAGTAGAAGTTCCTGCAAAGATGAATGTTGAAGAAGGTTATGACTTGGATGATTTTGATATGGATATTGACTGTGATAGTTATGTTGAATCAATAAAGGAAAGAAATAGAGCACTGAGAGGATTAAGGACGGAGTCAAAACAAATCTGGAGAATTTTATGTTGGACAAGAATTTGTTGATAAACAACAAGCTATATCATTGGTGAGAAGTCTAGCTGTGGCAAGTAGAAGGCAGTTGTATGTGTGGAAGAATGACAGAGTTAGGGTTAGGGCAGTGTGTAGGGGAAAGTGCCCTGAATTTACTAATGGGCCTGATGCTAGTGGGCTGAATAGCCCAAATAGGGGTAAACTTAAACAAGTGAATGGGAAATGGATAAAATGTCAAAAAGTGCAGACAAGTTGTAGTGGGCAGGGAATAAATAATGTGGGTGTGAAACAGATAAAGGTAGGTGGGAAAAAGGGAAATTATCTTTATGATACCATCACATGTCCTTGGTCATTGCAAATCTCAAAAGAAAACAACACTTGGACCTGCAAAACCTACAAGGATGAACACACTTGTCTTCAAACAAGACAAGTGAAACTGCTTACAGATAAATGGCTTTCCAATCAGATTGAAGATATAGTGAAACCAAATCCTGAGATACCAGTTAAAGCATTAAAAGAGCAACTGCAGAAGAAGTATCAAGTTGGTATTAGCATTGGCAAGGTGAAAAGGGCAAGGGCTGCATCAATCATGAGAGCAAAGGGTGATTTCACACAGCAATATTCCTATCTGAGGGATTATGTTCTAGAGCTGCAAAGAACAAATGAAGACACCACAGTGAAGATAGACCTTGAAAGGGATTATAATCCAAATGAAACAACAAGACAATTCAAAAGGATATATGTCTGTATTGGGGCTTTGAAGAGAGGGTTTAAAGAAGGGTTAAGAGAGTTGCTTGGTCTGGATGGTTGCTTTATGAAGGGACAATACCCTGGTCAGCTACTCACAGCTGTTGGAATTGATGCAAATCATGGTATCTATCCTCTTGCTTATGCTATTGTGGTCGTAAATAGTTAAAAGAGTGGGAATGTGCCCGCACGTTGCAATGGGGCGTTTTTTTTATATTGCCTACTTGTCTTGTATGTTTTATGTTATTATACTCGCGCCATAAACGTTGACAAAGTAAAAATGGAAAAAAAAAAGTAAATGGGCCAGCCCAAGGCGGGCCATAATTTTTTTCCGAATTGATTTTGAACGAATATTGATTAGGAATGTGTCCGTGCGTTGCAACGGGGCTCACTTGCGTTCGACCTTTTTTTTTATATTGCCTACTTGTATGTTCCCCGTTATTATACGCGTGCTTTAAATCTTGACTAAGTAAAAAAGGAAAAAAAAAAAACCTAAATGGGCCGACCCAAAAATGGGAGCCCAAAAAATGCCATGGCCCAATGAACAGTGCCAATTTAAACAGTGGAATCGGCTCCCAAAACGTCGTCATCGTTTTAAACTTCTATTGATATAATATATATAATATAATGTAACAGGCCAGTTTTCATTGATCAATAGTCCAATATCCCTGCCAATGGGCCTTTATAGCTTATGCATCTCTTATTCTCTTTACAGTTTATATCACACCAGTGGGCTAGTCTAGGGTGTTTGTGTTAATCGGGTTCGGTTATCGGGCTGTTCGGTTTATTTGATTCGGTTAGTTTAAAAAAACCGAAAACCTAGCCGAATTTTTATTTAATCAAACTGAAAACTGAATTTGAATTCGGTTCGGTTTTCGGATTGACCCGAATTACATAATTTATATTTTTCAAAAATTTATTAACCTGAATTCGGTTTTTGGTTCGATTCGGTTGGCATTTTATCAAACTGTATTCAAACCGAAAATCGAATATCTAGTTTGGTTCAGTTTTTTTCACTTTGGTTCGGTTTCCATCTTCATGAATCTTAAGCCCAATAATGAGCCATTCATTTTGGGTTTTTGAATTTTGACCAACTCCCTCAAGTCCACAAGACACAACCATATAATTAAAGTACTTTTGACAAGGAGGTACAATATTTGGCCAAGTTATAAATAATACAAAAACATAGAAGCAAGTAGCTTATACATGGAATTGCTCCTCTCTTCTGTTTGCACTTGATTTTAAATGTTTCGATCTCATGCTCCTTTAAGGCTATAAGTAGTTATGCAAGACAACTTGGTCAAGGGAATTGAAGTAAGCAAATCGTAACATGATGTATCATTCACATTAACCCATCAAAAAGTCTTTTCATAAGCGCTATCCGATAAAATGACGACAAACTTAGTGAAAATACTAACGGTCGAACGAGGTATAGAGAAGCTGTTCTCATTATGAGCATAATCCTGTATCAGTGTATGCAGTAAAAAGTACCATAAAAAAAATTATACAAGGTGAAAGCTTGAGATAGGCAAAACTGGTAACTATCTAAGTTGGTCCAAGTATAACACTTTTGGGGCAAAACTTGATCCTATTAAATACCCATGGAAATGTAATTAAAACTTTGGTATTCACATTCCTAACTACAAGAAGCAAATATATAAAACTACTTGCATAAAGAAGACGGCTAGAATATATCTTAAGCACTGTAATAGAAACTGGCCTTTGATCTAAACTAAACATACAAAAATAACATCCTATTCGATTCCTATGGAGCTACGTACACCTAGCTATCAAAACTGCATGAAAGACTCAACATCTATCTTCGACCTCAAATGTTTGTTCTTCTAACCACTTTACGGCGGCAAAAGAATATGCACGACTAGAGTCAGAGCTACTCATGTTTGCATGGATTCAGAAGGGAATTTGCTAGTTCTGTGTGGGATTTGATCTGCTTGGTGGTATCCTCCTGAAACTTGTTTTCACCTTCTTCAAAGGTTCCCTTTTAGTCTCATGTAAACCTTTAAGAGTCTCGGAAGACAAAGAAGTAGAAGCTAAATCCGCAACGTTGGATAGGAGAAACCTTGCATGAACATCATCAGGCCATGAACCAAGAATGAGAAGAAGAGCCAAAAAGAAAGCAGCCGTTGTTTTCGAGTGAGAATGCATTTTGGAACAAGTGAATGTGTTTACAATTAGTGAGAGCATATATAAGTAGTATAGTTTTAAAGATCTGAAGTAGCTAGTGAGATCATGTGATGGATCTTTGACTGATATTCAAGATGAAGAGTTTCAATTCAAAAAAGCAGGTGGTGTGATCACATGCAGTTGCAGTGTGTCTGTCTGACTTTGTGAATATTTAACAATGCAGTTGCAGCCTGTAATTGCATGCTCACGTGCTGGATTATATTCCTTCCTTATTTTGAACATCCCGTGTCAGCGTAGGATCCAAGGTAACTTTACCTAGTTTTCTAAAGCTCAAAATGTGATCAACACGATATTGTTAATTGTGTTTGTTCTTTTACGCTGTCAGGCAGCTGTTGACGCGTCAGGGTTGCTCGAGAGACAATTATTTTGAGACGGAGAGAGTACTACTTAATGGGCTTTTGAATAAAGTAATATGTTTTGTATATCAAAGCTTGAACATTAACTAGTAGAATAAGAAATATTGGCAAACTTTTAGAAGACAAAGTTAACTAAATGTGTTGAAAATATACTGTGAAGATGCATGAACATGTGATCAAGGCACATGATAAACTGTATTATTAGCAATTTAAGGAGATGAAAGAAATCTCAAATCATGATACTAACTTGATACAGTCCACTGCATTCTTAAATCTATAGGCGACTCTTATTTTAATGGAGCTGAGAGGTTTAAAGATCCATAGTCTACTTTGAAGGTGTTTGAGATATTATATTACGCTAACCTATTCAACATAATTAGTTAATTGTACTTAAACAGATCGAGAATCTTGTGCCGTCACTAGATATTCACTTCGAGGCCACCACTTATCTCCTTCCCATGCCAAGGTCATACTCTCAACTCTCAGGTTGAACTAGCTAACTGTTGGGCCATACCCAGCCCAACGGGCTAATCCCAACCCGCTGTAACTTTGACAGTTACAAAACGGTTATTAGGCAGTTACAAGAGAACAGACACAACGGTTGACAAATACGAACCATTGCAACACTTAAATCACGCCTGTTCAATTAATATATATATCTAGTTCTTATGTATTTAGAAAGATGATGACAGAATATTGATTATTGTAAAACACAAGTTTAATACAATTCATATTTCGGTATATTTTGATTAAGTTAGAACATCGATCCAAAGTTAATTTCTCCAACATTTGACATCAGAGCTTTTTGGTATTAAAACCAAGAATCATCATATACCAGTTTTTTTTCTGCCCAGTTTCTGAATCAAAAAACGAAGCCATCTTGTTTTGCAAATCGGTTGAAAACACAACCTCATACGAAATCATTTTTTTTTCGTCTGTGTTTTAAGTTAAGGAATCCAACACTGCCACCAAAGGTGTAATCACCCTCGTGATTATACACCGGCAACAAGGGGTTTCACCCAAGTCTTTGCAAACATTAGTTTTCCTTTCAAGATTTTAAACCGAAAGAAAAAAAACAAAAAAATACAAACATTCATTTTGTTAAATATTATACTTACCACTTGTAGTAACACAAGCGAGGTTCTTAAGGACGATAATCATACGTGAGTTACAAACAGACTCACTTAAACTTATTAGACTTGATAATCATACGAGACTTTACAAACAAACACTTAAGGGCAGTTTGGTTGGGAGAATAATCCTAAGAAATGGAAATCGAAAAACATTTCTCTTGTTTGTTTGTCGAGAAAAAAAAAGCGTGAGATTGATTTCTCCCTCCCAATTCTCCCTTTAGTGCATATTTGGGTGATGTTATTTCCATCTTATGTTTTGATTGGAATTGTTTTCTCCATGTTGTGTTTGAAAAAACAAATATTATCAATTGTAAAAATGGATCTAGGCCGATAATTAATGAAGTAGCAACACTTTTATTTTATTAAAAAAAAATATTTAAACGTATACGTACTTTTTTATAAAATTTTTCATTTTGGTAAATAGGGTCGTACTCGAACTGGAGTTAGTCAAAAACATTTGTAACGTGACCCTATTTAATATTTGGTGACTCAGGTTGACCCAAATTAACACAAATAAAATTCTGAACACCGAGTAGACGCGATTCGAAATAGTTTAAAAAAATCAGAAACAAATACAACAATTGTGAATTTTTCAGGTTAAGTCTCTGATGTTACCAATACAGTAGAATCAAATAATATTCTTAACTGATTTGTATTCTCTGAATTCTATTCTCATCAAATAATACTTATTTCTAATCTTGGAAATTCTCTCTACCAAACGTGCATTAAAGCATACGAGATTACATTCCAAATGGACAAACTACTCCATCAAGTTTTCCCATGTCATTGTCAAACTTTGTGAAGTAGTGCAGCTGAATTATATGTGTTTGATTCAGGATTCTTATAATTTCTACATTGCTCGAGTACCGTTATTTATCAAGCAAGTGCTTGTACAGTTTGAGCACTCTGTATTTCTTGAAGCTCCTGGGAGAATAAATTGGAGTTCGAAGATGATCCGTGGAGAATAAATTGGAGTCGTTGTAAGCTTCCTGAAGAATAGATGTAGGTCGGATAAGATCATGATAGAATTAATTGGAGTCGTTGTGAAGCTCCTAGGAGAAACCAAACTAGTAGACAGCACTCGGTTCCTATTTCCATAAAAAAAAATTTTACATCCGAGGTGTCTTTGAGAGGCTGCTTAAATAGGATAGCTATAAGTTTTTACAACTAACCACATTATTTATATATTACACAAAAAAAGCATTGTGATTGTTCACTATTGATCGTGGACTGGATAGTATAGTTTTCAGGGTTTTAGGTCTATACGACTCTGCAGAACTTACATCTCCTGATACAGGACACGCAAAAAAAGCTTCATTGTATATAAATAAATAAACAAATTTAGATAAATATATAAATTATATCTCTAACTCTGTCTTTGTTGTATATGATTGCAGACCCAGTTTGACTTGCGTCCCCACATGGAATCCGACCGCTGGCCACAAATCTATGCGGGCATCCAGCAGCACCTGCAAAAGATCTACAATGGCAAGAAGGCTGCTCTCAAAGAAAGATATTGGGTTCCTGAAGAGGACGGGACTTATGACCTGGAGCGCCTCAGACGCGGACGTCCCTCGCACATTTCTGAGGTAAATTGGGATGCGCAGCTTGCATTTTGGAATGATCCCAAGAACCTTGCCCGGGCTGCCCAAAATAAACAAAACCGGGCAAAGAGCAAGGTCGTATGCCGACAGGGATCCCGGTCTATTGCCGCCCTCCGAGATATGCATGTAATAAATATTATAATTATTTTACATACATATATATATATAATTAACGCTTTGGTGTGTTGTGATTTGTCGTTTTTAATTTGTTTCATCTTATATACGTGTGTATGTGCAGATGGAGACCTCAGCTACTAGAGAGTACCCGTCGCTGATCCACACCTTCTTCTTGACACATACTGTTGGTGGCGTATTCTTGAACCCCGAGGACAAAGCTCTTTATGTAAGTTTTGTTCCAAAACACGCACTTTAATGATTTGTCGAGAAATAATATAGTGACCCGACTAATATATTAATTATCTTGTGTTTTTGTGACTACATAGGATGAGATGCTGAGGCTACAGGGTCTAGGCTCCAACACCCCCACGGGTGTGCCCTACACTGAGGATGAGATCATGGCCATTGTTCGCGGGGGCAAGCAGCGGGGGCACATTCTCGGTGTTGGACGGGTTTTGCCAGGACAGGGCACGGTCATTCCTCCCCCATCTCAAAGCACGCACTCCACCGATATCGCTAGGCTCAAAAAGAGGGAGAAGCAGCTCACGAAACAAGTGAACATGTTCATGAGGTTATTTAGGAGTGCCAACAAGTTTTCTCAGATGCTTAATCAATTTGAGTCACAACCTGAGTCTTGTGACTTGCGGTTGGGTGGGTGGGTGGGTGGGTGGGTGGGGGAGATGATGAGGACGGCGGCGAGGATGAGGAGGATGAGGACGATAGTTAGGGGATTTTGGGTAAGTATATGCTATTTTGTGTCTTGAAGCTATCTATGGCGAACCCCTATGTGAATATTTGTTTACCCCGTACGTTTAGAAAATGTTATCTAGGTGAATTTGATTGTATCTTGAGATAATGGAAATTTTGTGACTCCGCTCAAACGTTTGTAGATTATATTGTGTTTATTCGGATTTTGGACGTATTTAGCTTTATTATATCAAATGCGTTGATCGTATTGTGTTTTGGTACAAGTTGTAATGTATTTGGGTAGATTCTATATTGGTTTATACAGGTTTGAGTTTTGGTAGATTTTTTCCCGAAAAAATCTGGAAATTGCCTGCTGTGCAGGCTGCACAAAAAAAATTTGCAGACTTTTCCCGGGCGACATGTCGCCCGGGAAATATTAAAAAAATATATATTTGAAACCTTTCCCGGGCGACATATCGCCCGGGAAATATTAAAAAAATATATTTAAAATCTTTCCCGGGCGACATGTCGCCCGGGATTCTTATTAATAATTTATTTAATAAACTTATTTTAACATTTTCCCGGGCGACATGTCGCCCGGGATTCTTATTAATAATTTATTTAATAAACTTATTTTAACATTTTCCCGGGCGACATGTCGCCCGGGATTATGCCTAATTAATTAATTAATTTTCGTATCCCGGGCGACATGTCGCCCGGGAAAACCATCCACCGTGGCACTTAATTGTTTGACTGAAACTATGTGGGCCCGGCGATGTCGCCCGGGAATGTCGCCCGGGAAGGAATCCCATTCGAGCTTTTCCGTTCCACTTATCCCGGGCGACATGTCGCCCGGGAAAGCTATCCCCAGCGACAAGTCGCCCGGGAAACCCCGGATTTGTCCCCGGGGATAGTGGCAAATGTTGTAGTGTACGCTAACCTATTCAACATAATTAGTTAATTGTACTTAAACAGATCGAGAATCTTGTGCCGTCACTAGATATTCACTTCGAGGCCACCACTTATCTCCTTCCCATGCCAAGGTCATACTCTCAACTCTCAGAGAATCTGTAAAATGCATTGGATACTATGTTACGGCTTATATCAGTAAAAATGCATAAAGAAGGATGAAATCATTAAGACATGGTATGGTCGTTTAGACGTAAACCGAGGGATGGGATAGAACAACACCAGTTGTAGCTGCTTCATGAGAAGACTACTGATGTTATTCTTAGTAGTTCTCAAGACAGGTGGATATGGTCTCTCGAGGGTTCAGGTGAGTTTTCAGTTTCGTCCATTAGAAAAGTTATCGACTCGATCTACCTCCCATGTAGTAGTTTAAAAACCAGATGGTTTTAAAGATAAAGTGGTGAGGTACTATAAAAATTTAATATTCCACACCGAGGTTAGTAATGATTACCTCCTAGATATAATCTTTCAAGAGAGGTTCTAGGAAATAGAATCGTATTACATGCCTCTGTGCAAATAAAAACTGGCGGAGTCTTTTAGTCATTTGTTTCATAAGTGACTGTTAGCAGCAGATTTATGAGTAAGATCATGGAGGTGTTGGGGAGCGAATCGGAGTAGAATTCGTATAAAGAGTGGGCTATTTGGATGTCGAACATTCGTTTATCGTCGAAGAGTAGAAAGGTGTTTGAAGGAATTTGGTATATTGTTTGGTGGTTTATTTGGAATTGGCGTAATCAAACTCTCTTCGGTCAGAATAGTCGTCCAAAGAATTTGATGTTTGATGATATTGTTTCTAGATCGTTTTATTGGATTGGGTCTAGATGTAAAACTAAGTTTTCTTGGTCTGAGTGGCTGAAAAGCCCTCATAACATTAATTTGTAATTGTCTAGCATCTTGCTAGTGTTTGTCGTAATAAATTCTGTCGTTAAAAAAAAAGGATGAAATCATTAAGATGTGATTTAGCTCTTAAGTATAGTTGTGCTAGCTAATCTCTAATCTGAATAGTTTATAGTATGTGTTTGGAATCTTACATTAATGCTTGCTAGTATGCTATCCAACTTTCAAAGTACAATATTGAGATTCTAGTATACTATGCTAACCCATTTAACTACAACAAGCTTATAAAAGGGACAACAATGTAGTAGTGAAAGTACTAGATAGTGCCTCAAAACACAATAAAATTAAAGTCTCATTTCAAATAAAGAATATATTGAGTGTAATTACGATAGAATTGTATATATTTTGTGGAAATGCCTCTCGTGAACAACTTTCATTTATATATATCCAACATGAACGTGTTGGGATTTGATAACTAGTTAATCATTAACAACCATGAGTACACATCGGATATGGATCATGTTTGGTACATACAGTTAACACACAATAAATAAACAGGAATAGGTAAACAAGAAAACTAACCCTTGTAGACACCAGCAAATGCAATGAAACAAGTGACTAAATTGTCACCTCTACGAGTGCTCACACAAACACGTCTAACAAGCACGCCCGGATGCTAGTCCAACTTCACGTGTATCTCAAACAACAATTGTAAACCAAACACCCCTGAATAAAGTACCTAAAACCACTCTTGTTGTGTGTACCGAAAATCAGGAAAGTATAACTAGGGTTTAACCAATTTCGGTGCTACAGTACCACCGAGAATCACCACACAAAACCCTAGACTGTTTCTACCTTCTGTCAGCAGTGGAGAACAAGTAAACCAACGTATAAAACCTCTGGTACCCCTGGGATTGAATCACTCTTGGATAACCCCTAAAGTTAACCGATATTGGTAAAAGGGTTTTATAGATGAACCGAAAATCAGATATGTGAACCCTCATCTTGGTTATGCATGCGTCTGATTTAATAGGAAAATAAAGAGAGAAGTTTCTAAGTTTTAGGCTATATTGGACGACCAAATGAGTGAGAGGATGGGAAAGTCTTTATAAACTTTTAATTCCACATCATGATAAGACTTAAAGTCTTCCACTTTTAATCTCATCACAATTCCTCCAAGCCTTATCACTTCTCTTCTCCTTATCGCCTACATGCATCGAACCTAGACATCTCCTAGAACCTTCTTGTGTATGGCCAGCTACAATAGGACACAACAAAGGTCTTGTCTAGTCGATTTTATGTCCAAACGGTTTACGTAGAAACGTAACGTGAAGTATTAAACATACTCTATGCATTTAACGTGTGTGCCCCCAATAGGCTCACACACTTCTAGTCGTATGTGTGCGCATCCAACAACCATAATCCAACAGCTCCCACTTGGGAGTTGGAGTAGCAGACTGCCCATATACTAACGACGGAAACGTCTAGCAACACTCACATTCTTTTTTAAAACTAGAAGTGTCCGAGATCAAGTTTCATAAACATTCTCAGTAGCATGGTTATGTATCTCTTGCTATAATCATCCCTTTGTTCAAAATACCGTTAAACTATGGATATGGATCCTAACTCATTCCATATAGTTTAAACATTTAGATTCTCGTTATTGAACTTAATACAGATATACCAAATGTAATCAAGAATCATCTTGTATTACCCTTTGGGTGCAGCCACACAATTATCTGATTAATTCTGGAGAGGCGCCAAGGTATTATTCTGCACATAAAGTGGAGGAACAAATTCTTTGTTGAATACAAGTGTTGTGAATACTGCTTCACATCACTTCCAATAATAGCCTTTATAACTACCATTTTCAGGTTAGCGTTTGACTTAGAATTAAAAAGTGATATACATACATAACAGAACTTGTTTGTATTCTCACGTCTAAGGATGACTTAACTAACCATTTTTCGATATTTTACTCATGACTAAGGATCCAAAAGTAAATATTCAAAGGTTGGGGTGTCCAATATGCATCCCTTGTGAATAACATATGAGTTTGGCGGGAACCATCCATATATTCAAAGAATATAACCAACACTTACATTTGTCTTTTGTAACAATATTCCTATACTATTAACCGACAATGGACATATCTAAAATGAAAAATAATTCATGGATTAAACATGCAAATATAGGATAACAATTATTATATGAATGAATAACAAATACCAAGTGTCTTTATTCATCAGAAAATAAAATTTGTCTTACAATCCCAATTATCCAAATACTAAAAACAGATATGCATGAAACTACTTAGCAATTTGAATTCCAATGTTTCTAACATTCTCAACTATTTCTTTATAAGATAGCTAAATAGTTATCTGAGTAAACTTTCCGAATACTTGTTTCAAATTTACAAATTGCGAATAATTTGAACGCTATGATGAGTGTCGTATGTATATTTGCATACTCTTGCAAGAATCATAGTATGGAAATGTGACAGTACCTTTTATGAGGTATTTGAAGTCAACAACATACCTATCTCATACAGTCATCTTTATTGTTTCTTAAAATGTAAAGTATTCTTATTCTTTAATGTGTAATGCAGCAATGCTCTTAGCTAAGCATATCTAGTTAGTAGATTTATGATGAAATCCTACTTCAACTAGAATTGATTATTGACATATCCGGAATTATATTAGTTCATTTATAGTGTGACATATAGGGACTAATAATGACTAAGTATGATAGTTGTATGTTCACTCTTAATTAGATTGTTGTTATCAGTCATCTAAACACTCTCAATTAGATACTGTTGTTGTTAGCTCATCTTGCTCTTGTGCAAAAGTAACAACCAGTCTAATACACAATCTAAGATATACATGATGAATCCTTTGTTAAAAACACAAGGGTTCCATCCATGTATTAAATTATCTCAAATGGAATATATCATTTAAGACTTGGTTCAATGATGTATTGCATTGTGTTGGACTTAATTTCCGCATATGTTTATTACAATAAACATTCATTCCAAAGTAGTTTGTTTTATTTTCTAAATTTCCAAGTGAAGTTTCATTTCAACCTCAAGGATTAACAGCTATCTTAGATAGAAAGATACCTTAAATATGTTACACAACATATGAATTTAAGGAAAAATATAGTGCTCCCACTTGATGTCAGATGTACTCAGGAGTTATCTTAATTTAATCAAAAACATATTGTGATTAAACTTAAGATCTCAGCTCTTAGATGCATGATCTAATCCACACTTGGATTCTTTTATCTTGTATACTTTATAAAGATTATTTTAAACTCATAACCTTTTGATTACACACCGTCCTCACAAAAGTAATCATAAAGGGAAGATTTATATAACTTAATTGTCATATTGCAAATATAGACTCATAACCATTTTGATTACACATCGTCCTCGCAAGGTAATCATTAAGGAAAAAGTTATGATCCTTAATTCGCAATATGTCAGATTCAAGAAAACATGTACGATAATTAGTTATCTTTATATAATTAGTGCGTGTAGAAAAGAAATATGTAATCATAGTCAATTGCTTGAGTAAGATTAAAAACTCTTGTCATCCGTCAAGCATTAATGTGTATACAATTTTGTCCTTATGAGTCTTTCTTCAAAAGAAACTCATTATAACCTATCAGTTTAACTGTTAAGTAAAAGATCAATCAAGCTCTCAACATTGATTTATCATTTAAGGACTGTATCTTTTCATTCATAGTTCTAATACATTTATCAGATCCAAGATGTGATAATTCATCTTATTAGTTAGTAGGTTTTTCATGACCCTCTAACTTATATTCCTCAACATTGATATAAAATGTCACTCCATTGATGAGGCATCCTTACGGATTTATGAATGGGAGTTATATTATACTTTGGTTCGACATTTTCATGTTTTTAACCTTAGTATGACATCAGCAAGTGAATTCAAAAGGTTATGTATTTGTTCTTGAATCTTTTCAAGATCTATAGATGCTCCCACTTACTTTTGTAATAAGAGATACTTCTCTAAATACTAAGTATTTAAGCAACAATAAATTGTTCTTAATTGGGACAACAAAATACATTTTACAGTTCTCATCTCTAACTTGTTAATGATATGCTTCATAAGATATTAATAAATTTTAAAACTTTAATCAAGACATAATAGGATTCATCATAATCCATTAATAGATAATGTCTTGAATACCTTCTAGGTTTGAACTATATTGAGTGTATCCATGACACACACAAATTTCTAACCTTGATAGATTTTGGAGGTAGAGAAATTATAGTTATCAGAAATCAAATAATACAAATATAGTTTGTTTCAACCATTAGACATATCATAATGGTGTGGTATTTTATGAGTATTGAAATTGTGAGACTCCATCAGAATTCCTTAGATAACTTAATTCTCTTTGGATCAAATACTTGATAATTGGGTCAAGCCAAATTTTAATACGCAGTATTTAACAACCAAGTTCATGCTACAATGTATGTTTCTGGAATAAGTACATTTACTCCATATTCATGTGTTCACAAGAAGACATAACAGTTTAAGAATTCTTTGATCATGTGTTTACAAGAAAACAAAACATGTCAAACACATTATCCGTCGTTGAGTCATTCAAGGACCTTATGTTTATGTGTTAACAAGAAGACATAACAATGTTACTACATACTTTATGTTATAAGTCATTGATTAATTCAAAGACTTTATAATTACGTCTTAACAAGTAACCATAATTAGTCTAACTAAAGTAATCATGAACGCAAACTCTTGAGTTCAATGGTAATTTCAAGGTAATTTCATACTTTATAATCATGATTATTTAATTAACCATAATTATTTTGACTAAACCATATAGTCAATGAGTTGAAATATTTTTATATTATATCTTGACTTTTAAATGTAATAGGGCAACACACATCTTGTGTGTTTAAGTCCTAGTAGATTTATTAGCTTTCTTACCTTGCGGTCAAGAGAAACCAATTAATCATATTGTTATATGTTGTTCCTTGCACACACTTAGGATTTCTCCCACTTGTGTACGGGACAACATTACCTAAAGTAGACAAACCATACGACAAGCGTTCGATTTTTTAAACAATATGATAGTGTCATAGATATTTACAAGTAGATTTCAAACCATAATGTTGAATAAGGAATCGTGGATTATTATTCTATAGATAACGTTTTAGGAAAGCAACAAGTAGTTATCCTATAAAATAAAATGCAATCTTCCTTTGGACAATGGTTGTTCATATTCGGAAAGTAATATATTATTTCAAAGCAAGCTAGAAATAATATGAGCAATTCACAAGGAAAGGAATCCTGTAGCTCCCACTGAAATTGACAACCTCACATGAATGTTATTTCAGTTATAAAACGCAAAGCTCCCACTGGATTTGTCAACATTGTAAGTGCTACATCACCAGTAGAAAGCAAATAGCGATTTATTTACTTTCCTACTCTCTTAGAATGCCTACAAGTAGCAATGTACTTAGGTATTGTACAGAGTATATGAAGTTCTACTTATGTAGATGAGGGACTAGCCATCATGTATTCATTAACTTGAATATTTAGCATGCATTTCCTCCTTAATCTGTCTGTCTAACCACAAGGGTGTTTAGCACTATAAGGAATGAATCGAGTCCAAGAAAATTTACCTAGAAGACCTGCTAGCAATTTTCTTTACTCATTGCGGTTTAAACTCATACATCATGACAAGTGCAAGATGTCATTATTTGGGAGCTATAGACATAATGTTCTCTAGTTACACAAACATTTTATCTTTCAATGATTTCAAAACCGAAAAGGGTAATGATTTCATGACATATTATAGCAACGTACTTTCCCATTTGAGCCATTATCAGATATGAACTCAAAAAAGTATCACAATACCCATCCAACTTTATATGTTTTGTACCGATATCAGCAACTTGACCATTTTTACTTACAAAATTCACGTCATGTGACACATGTACATGTCATGTCCCTTTTTTTAGAGCGTTAGGTTCCATGTCAGCCCCTAATACACACCGTTAGGTTGTATGTGTTAGTGTTAGGGTTATATGTGTTTCAATTGGGGAAGACAACCTAACGGTGTGTATTAGGGGCTGACATGGAACCTAACGCTCTAAAAAAAGGGACATGACATGTACATGTGTCACATGACGTGAATTTTGTAAGTAAAAATGGTCAAGTTGCTGATATCGGCACAAAACATATAAAGTTGGATGGGTATTGTGATACTTTTTTGAGTTCATATCTGATAATGGCTCAAATGGGAAAGTACGTTGCTATTATATGCCATTAACCCTTATTTTTATCTTACAAGTCATGAATATTC
>BQNB010106065.1:2041-23468 GCA_026074375.1 Tanacetum coccineum | reverse complement strand
GGAAAAGATTTGTATGCAGCATAGGCGATGAAAATCCGAACATCTTCCAAGCGAGCAACTAGAGCAAATGATTCCTCAAAATCAATACCCTCTTCCTGAGCATATCCTTTAGCTACAAGTCGTGCCTTATTGCGAATTACAGTTTGATCTTCATCCTTTTTGTTCTTTCATAACCACTTTAGTTTGATTAGGTCTTGCCAAAGGGTTTGTCGATGAGTTCCTAGACTTGTAGTCTATCAAATTGATGAAGCTCTTCCTGCATTACCTCTATCCATGCGGAATCAGCCATTACCTCCTTAATGTTTGTCGGTTCAGCAGTACTCACGGTGAGTGCGAACATACACATTTCAGGATTTGTTGCAAGTTGTCGTCTTGTTTGCATTGGCTTGGATGGATTTCCACAAACTTGTTCTAGCGGGTAATCTTTGGTCCATCGGTATTTGGAATTGTGTGGTTGATAGAAGGTATGCATATTTAAATTATCAATATTGCGTGAGGAAGACTCAACAATTTCTTGTACCGATGTACAGAAAGGATTGATAAATTCATCTTGTTGAAACTGTGTATCTGCTGCTTGATTATCGTTGTTTTCCTCAGCATTAACATTTCTAGTTGGATTTGTTGGGTATGTTGAAGATTGAATATTCGTTGTAGGTGGTGTGTCTTGTTGTTTAGAATTATCGGTGGGAGAAGAAGACTTGTTGACACTTAAAGTACCTGCAATGAAAAATTCATCGTACAGAGGACCGCATAGAAGATCCAACCCTTATTATGACAAAGCTATTGTATCTGCTAAAGGAGAAACATTTTGTATTTGGGGCATGGGGCCAGGGTTGTCATAATCTGACGCCTTTTGTCGTTGGAGAACGAGGCTTGAAGTGTTATTATCAACAGACGTCTCTGTCATCTCTTTGATTTCATCAAATTTAATATGTATGGATTCAACTATCAATTAGGTTCTCTTGTTGTAAACTCGATATCCCTTAGACTGAGTGGAGTATCCTACCAGAATGCACGGATCCCCTTTTTCATTCATCTTGTCAAGATTTTCACCATCTCTGTTAAGTAACAGGTGCAACCAAAGATGTGAAGGTGTCTGATTGAAGGTTTTGTCATTGATGATGTGATATGCAGTCTTCTCATGTGTCGGGATTATAATTGTTCTATTTTTAGTATAACATGCGGTTGCAATTGCTTCAGCCCAAAAGAACAAAGCAAGTTTAGAAGCTGAAAGCATCGTTCGAGCAGCCTCAACCAGAGTACGGTTTCGTCTTTCGACAACGTCGTTCTGTTCAGGTGTTCGCGAAGTAGATGTTTGATGCTCAATTCCCTCTTCTTTGAAATATGCATGGAGTTTCTTGTTTAAGAACTCTGTGCCTCTGTCAGTTTGAATAGTAATCACTTGAGCTTGAAGATTGCGTTGAATCATCTGGAGTAGTCGTCAACAATTACCAGAATGTATTTTTTCCTATTTATGCTTTCAACATGCATAGGACCACATAAGTCCATATAAAGCAAATTTAGCCGTCCTTTTAAACTTGGAACAACCTTTGTCTTGAATGAGCTCCTTTTTACTTTACTCAGTTCACAAGAGGAACATAGTGGATCCTTGATATATTTTAGTTTTGGTAAACCAATCACGATATCCTTCTTTAAAAGCAAATTGATGTAGTCGAAGTTAAGATGAGAAAGTCTTTGATGCCATAACCATGCTTGAGTTGGTGAGGCTTTAGCCATGAAACAGATTAGAGTTGATGAAGTGGTTTCTTGAAGAGAAATTGTATAGAGATCGGATCCACGATTACCAGTAAGTAAATCGTTTCCCTGAAGATCTTTAACAAAACAAGTAGATTTCCGGAAAGCAACCTCCAAATCCGCATCATAAAATTGACCAACCGAGAAGAGATTATGATTGAGACCTTCGACGTAATAAACCCTGATGATCGTGATATTTCCTTGAACCAAATCCCCTTATCCAAGAATTGGAGCAAATTGATCATTGCCAAAATGAACGGTACCCAGATATTTTTCAACAAAATTGCACATCAGCTTTAGATTGCCCGTCATATGCTTTGTGCATCCAAAGTCAACAATGAATAGGATGAGTTGAAAAATCTGCAAGAGAACTAGAGGACGATGGAGCACTTGACAAATTGGATCCTAAAGTATTTGTGATTATCAAGATATTAGTTATCCTAGATGCATTATCTATTGTTAGACTAATACTTGTACGCACTTCTTCTTTCCTAACTTTAGGCACCCATTTCATTTTTGTCTTAGGAACCCATTTATATCCTGATGGGCATTGTTGTGTTATCCACCATTTCCATGCCTTACTAGTTTTCTCATAAAGCATCCTTTAGTAACTCTTGGATTTCTATATAGTGGATTATGATGCAACTGTTTTCTTAGGGGGTGTTGCAACAAATTTGTTCGCTTGACTTTTGGGTTTTCTAGTACTAATAGTCCCTACTTTAGGCTTTTTAGTCCTAGCATTCACGTCATTTAAAATTTTAGAAACACAAGCATCATGATTCGAATTAAACACACATTTTCCACAAGTAGCACAAACAGCATTAACATTCGAAGTTCTAGATTTTAAACTGTCATTACACGTAGTTACAGACTTGGTTTTATTAGAAATACTAGAAATCCTATGGTGGTCTTCCACTTCAGTCTTCTTAAACTTTACTTGACTATTGTTTGGCATGACCTTATCTTTCATTTGAGTGCTCCTAAGTTGTGGTCTGCTAACACTAGTTCGGTGAATTACTCCTGTAGAGGTAGACACGCGGGGATTAGTATTCCTAGAAGTTTGAGGTAACTGTGGTGCTCTAGTTTGTGTTAGCCTTGTGTTAATTCGATACATTCCTGGTTTAATCACATTTGTCTTTCTTATAGCTTGTCTTGCTGTTTGAGGCAAAATCTGTGCAATGACTGGTTTTGATAAACCATCTGACACATTAGTTTTGTGAACCGACTTTGTCTTTGAAAATCTTTTCCTCTCAAGAGAGTCTGAAAAAGGAGTCGGTTTGCCTAAAATTGATGGTTTTGGAATCCTTTCAGCGTTTGGTTGTCGAACAACAGATGGTTTATAAAACTTAGTTTCTACAGACTTTCCTTTGCATTTCTCAATGAGTTTCTTTAACTCACTTATGGCAATTTTCTTGTCTTGCAATTGAGCTTTCAAATCTTGTATTTTGAAATATTGTTCACGTTCTTTTAGAAGTACACTTGGTGATTTTTCTTTGCAAACTGTGTCATTTTTCATTTGTTCTTGACATTGTTGTAAAGCAAGTTCAAGAGAAATCGAATGTTTTTCTAATTTAGCAAAACTTCGTGAAAGCTCGTTATAAACTTCTTTACTAACGGTTTTAGTTTGTTTAGAAAGATTTTATGCAAGACATTAACATTCTTTCACTTTATGAAGATATAAGCATTGCAATTCAATGTGGGCAGCTAAATCAGATAAAGAATGCAAATAAGAACACATAACATCTTGTAAAACACACTCTTACAGAAGTAGATCATACATGTTTGAAAAATCTGCTTTATCAGATTCAAGTTCGTCAATTTCTTTTTCAAGAGATTCAACGTACTTTAAATCATCATGCATTTCTTGTTTAAATTCAAGAACAAATTTGAAACTATCATTTTGTATCTTTAAGGCAAAAGGCATCAAACATGTTTTAATTAGGATTTCCATATCATGAGCAGTTGGTGCACGAAAATGATCATGAGAATGTTTTTCCTAAGCTTGATCAACAAGTTCTCTAAAATGATTTATGTTATTTGTCATTACATTATAAGCTATGTCTACTTTTACATAATTGATTATTGAAGTAGGTAAGAACGATGTTTTTGAAAATTTTTGTTTAGATTTAACAAAAGATTTCTCTCGCCACATTTTCTTCCTTACTCATTTGCATGTGCAACTGATCATGATATTCTGTGATGATTTTAAAATTTTCATAAAGACTATTTGCTTTCCAGTAATCAATAAGGTTTCACTAAGTCTTTTGTTGATAAAATAATGCCATAAAACATTATTAATATTTTTCACATCTTTACGTTTTGATAATCACAAAATATAAAAACGTTCAATGTAAAATTAAACGTAAACAAGTAATTAGTAGTAAATATTCATTTTATATCACTTAAAGGTATGAATAAATAAATGCTTAATGCATTTTATGATCAAAGAAAATTTGTATTCAAACCTCATACTTTTATAAAATATTGTAAACATTTTTATAAACATTACAAAACATTTTCTACAATTAAAAGAAATGTTTTATTCAAAATAAACATTTTGAAATTCAAATTTTCGGACCTAAAATGGCTAGAAAAGTTCTAGAAAATTCCCCCTACACAAAAGACAAACTGGGGAGCCCCTAGTCTAGGGCGGCCCCCTTAAATACACGGGCGGCCCCCTTAATTTTAAGGGGACCGCCCACCTATTTAAGGGGACCGCCCATAGACTGACGCTCCTCCAGATTGTCCTATAAATACTGGACTTTTCCCCACTATTTTCTCACCTTTTGCACTCATTCTTTCTGTTCTAAAACAGCCCACACATCTCATTAAAATCCTTTGATCATCTAATCATAAAGCTTTGTTTCCAAGTGATCCAAGCTCAATTCCTCAAGTGCAAGAGAAGAATACTTCCATCATCAAGTGAAGAAGTATTACACCTTTGTGTGTTGTTGCAATCTTATTGCATCCATATCATAACTTGTAAATCATTTGTAAATCTTGTAAAGTTGTGTAGTTGTTAGATCTTGGTGATTGTTGTAAGTATAGTTAGATCTTGGTGATCTTTCCTAGTAGTGTTAGTTAGGTGTGATTATAGTAGTGGCTTGGTGAAGTAGTGGTGTGAAGAAAACTAAGGTGTGAAGAAGTTGTGTAGTCGTGAAGTCAAGTTGTGTAGTGAAGTTGTGAAGTTGTGGTAGATTGGTTCTAGCTAAGATTAGAACTCGACATCTAGCTTAGTGTCGGAAATCAAGATAAGCGAAAGTTGTGTAAGGTTTTCTCCGCCATAAGGGAGCTTGTTGACATAGTGAAGAAAACTCTTGAGTTAGGTGCTCGAGGAGTGGAGTAGGGCGAAGAGGTGCTTCGTTACCGAACCACTATAAATCCTCGCGTTGTGGTTTGATTGTTCTTACTCTTATCTCTTGTCTTACATTAATTTCTCATACTATCCTATTAATTGTTTAGATAAGTATATTGTTCATATTGTGCAAGTGTTGAATTCACACAAAGTCGAATCTAGAATTTTTATAAACACTTTAAAACCTTAAATTAAAAAGCGGTAAACTATTCAACCCCTCCCTTCTAGTTTTTCACAGTCTTTATTCAATTTTGATCTACTCTCTTTTTCAAGAGTCAAGGTCTCTTCCCTATCAGGGACGAATCTATTTGCAGGATCAGATGTGTCATATGGAATCTCATGCAAACATGGTTTTTCAGATTGAGCTTTCTTGAGGTACATTGGATTTGCAAAAGTTGGTCTATCATTGAATGTTGAGCCTTTGGGAGCTAACATATGAATGGTTTGAATTGATTGATTCCTTTTATAAACAATTTCATTCAAAAACTTTAATTGCTTTTCCATTGAAATCATTTTGTCAATGTCTTTTTCTTCCTTAAGTTTCAAATCCGTTATTACCTTGGTTTTCTCTTTGACAAGACCTTCATAATGTGACTTTGTTAAAAAAACTCTGTTTGACTAACTCATCGTGTTTCTCTTTGACAACTGAAATTTCATAGGCTTTAAGTTTTAAACCTTCTTTTATGTCAATTTCTTTTTGAGCTAATAGTCCTAGATTTTCATTTAATTTACGCTTAAGTTTGTCATAATCAACTGTACGGTCATTTAAGGTCTTGTACGTCTCAAGCTCAGTCTGTTTACTTTGAAGTGCAATTAGGCAACTATCCCGAGTAGTATTAGACTCCTCAAGATTGGATTTGCACTCTTTTAATTCTTGAGCCAATGATGCATTTGCTTTCTTTAATTGATTTTGAATCTTTTTGTTTTCATCAATGTCAAGTTTTAAATTTACAACTAAATTAGCAAGCGCAACATGCTCATCATCACATTCTTCAGCATTTTGGTCAATCTGAATATCATCATTACATATATCCGGTGAATTAGGAATGACATTACTATCAATCTTTTCCACTATAAATGTGTTGTTAATGGATTCAGGTTGCCCAGAATGCTGTCTCGCATTGGCAAACACATTATTTTCAGCATCGTATTGTACCTTTTCCAATGAATCAGTATCAGTACCTAAGTCTATAGTAGGAACCTCCTGAATCTTTGCCATATAGCTGTAATGTGCTTTCAATTCTTGTTCATCGATCTCTTCATCCGTGTCCTCTAGTTAATCAGCTTGCTCTGCCTGAAGTGGAACACCTTTCTCAGCTTGTTTGCACAGCAACATCTTTTCCTTGTGATACATGTAGTTTTTTTTACCCTTTTTAGTTTCCTGCATTCCTTAGCAAAATGACCAAATTCCTTGCAATTGAAACACTGTATCCCATTCTGCTGCACTACCTGACTGCCTACAGTCTCCCTAGCCACAGCAACAAGCACTGTCCTCTGATTCTCAAACTGCCCAGTCTGATAATCATTCTTGTACCTTGAAGAAGTATCCACACTATTGTTTCTAGAGTTTGAAGAAGTTTTGAGGTCGTTGTTGGTAGGTTTGTAGATCTTTTTGAAGTACTTTGCAATAAGTGCCAAGTTTTCCTGCATATCCTTATCTCTCTGAGCTTGTTCTGGATCACTGTCTTCTTCAGAAGCTGACTCAGATGGAGGTGTGATTGGTTTGGCTATCTCTTTGCCTTTTTATTTGGTAGATGCATTAGATCTGGTGGAAGATGATTGTTTTGATGGTGGTGCATATGATTTGTGAGATTTTGGTGCTTGATAATAAGGATCTGGATATTGTTGAGCAGCAACAACAAGTGCTAATGGGTTTGCATTCTTGGCTATTCTCTCAGCACGGATTTCATTAACTTCCTTTTGATACTATTTTAGAATGTCAAAGAGCTTGTGATATAAGACTATATCCAATTCATGATGTTGCTTGACTATTGTCATAAATCTTGACCATTCTGGTTGAAGTTGTTGAAGAAACTGTATGATTTTATACACAAAATGTTTTTTTTAACACTCTAATTAATTACATCATACTCATGACCTAATCAAATGTAGCAAACCAAGGGCAATCTTACCAGATTACACATGATCACACAATATTTTGCAAATCAAAATCAGATTTGGTTCTGGAGGCCGGTGCCCTTGCTTTTGGCTGACGGTGCCCTTCTTTAATAGCACCGGAAGAACCGGGCTATTTAATGTTATTTGCAATAAAAACCAACCATTACTCATGTTTCACACATCTTTCTGATCTAAAATACTCTCTAATCATCTGATCTCTCTCTCTATTTCTTGTATATCTTTCTTTAGTCTTGTGTAGGTAATTTCCTTCAAAGAAGAAATTGCCAAATAAGCATTCGAGACGACCAAGTCATAAGTACCTTGTGTTCGATCTCCATCACTCCTTCAAGATCATCTTGCTGTATAGTTTATATTGTGAATATCCATTGATTAGTTGTATACAGTATAGTATGTTTGATATTGATTCTAATCGTGTGAAGAAATCGGTGATTATCTTTGTATCGTACAAGAAGTGTAACCACGTTATGAGGCTTCTCCGCCGGTTGAAAGGAGATTGGTGACTAGTATTTAACAAACTCTCGAGTAGGTGACTCGGGGAGTAGAGTAGGGCAATGAAGGTGTCCTTGTTGCCGAACCACTATAAATACTTGTGTCCCGGTTATCGCTTTCTATACTCTCTCTTTTACTTGCATTTTGGATCACTTAGATCATAATCAAATATCAATATCCTAACCATTTCGCAAAAAGTTTTGAACAAGTTTTTAAAAGGCAACTAATAACTAAGAAAACTATTCACCCCCCCCCTTCTAGTTTTCCACAATTGGCATCAAGAGCTAGGTTACCAAAGTTTTTAAAATAAATTGTATTTTAAAACTTTAAACGATTATGGATTCGGAAAACTACAAAGAAGGTCAATCTATGCAACGACCACCTCTATTCGAGGCAAATTGTTTTATATATTGGAAAAATCGTCTTGAAACTTATGTGAAATCTAAGGATATTGATCTTTGGTACATCATAGCCTATGGTGACTACAAACCTACCCTCAAAGATAAATATGGCAAGGATGTAGTTACTCCATATGAAAAGCTTGACGAAAATCAAAAGAAAATGCTTTCCAAAAATAATGAAGCAAAAATGGTTTTATACAATGCTTTACCTAAAAAGGTATATGAAAGAATTTACATGTGTGACACGGCTCAAAATATTTGGGACTCTTTAATAACTACCCGCCAAGGTAACAAACAAGTTAAAGATAATAAAATTGATCGTTTTGTACAAAAATATGAAGAGTTTACAATTACGGATGATGAAACCATTGATTGTGCCTTTTCTAGTTTTAATACCATTATTACCCCTCTTAAAGCACTTGATGAATCTTTTTCGAGTCGTAATCATGTTAGGAAATTCTTACGAGCCCTTCCATCCAAATGGCGACCAAAGGTGACGGCGATAGAAGAATCAAAAGACTTATCAAAACTATCTCTAGACGAACTAGTTGGTAATCTCAAAGACTATGAGGTAGTACTTGAGAAGGACTTGGAGATTGCAAAGAACAAGAAAGAAAAGTATAAATCTCTAGCCTTGAAAGCAAGACAAGTCTTGAGTGATGAAGATGCATCTTCCTCGGATAGCAATGATGAAGAATATGCAATGGCCGTAAGGGACTTCAAAAAATTCTTTAGAAGAAGAGGCAAGTTTGTCCGACAACCCTACGACGACAAAAAGAACTTCCGTAAAGTTAAGGAGGACAAGAAGGAAGACCGAAGGTGTTTCAAGTGCGGTGATCCAAATCATTTTATTAGTGATTATCCTAAAAATTCTTTCGGTGATCAAAAGGCCTTTGTCGTCAGAAGTTGGAGCGACAGTGGAGATGACTCCAAAAAGGAAGAGATATGTCTCATGGCTCACTCAAATGAGGTATTATCCGACACCCTTTATTATAGTAGTTCATCACTAGATAATGAGTCTAGGGAAAATGAGTATGACAAACTTTGTCAAATTAGTCTTAGAATTATTAACAAGAACAAACACCTAAAGATCAAAAATGAATCACTAAAAAGGAATGTTAGCGAACTTAAAACCAAGATAGACATATTAGAGAAGGGTAAGGAAATAAGTAACAAATGTGATGTTTGTGACAAGCTTAAAATGGAAATTGAGTCTCTAAAACTAAAACTAGCTAGTTTCGAAAATAGTAGTTCATCTTTGCGAAAAATGGTCGAAATGCAAAAACCGTCAAAAGACAAGTGTGGATTAGGATACACAAAGGACATAGCTTCGTGTAGCAACAATAAAATCAAAAAATTGGCTTCCCAATTTTTCAAAAAGCCTACTGTAGAACCGGCAGTGCCGATTCCATTCCCAACAGAACCGGCCAGTTCATGCGAACAGCACCGGCCATCTGATGGGACTGCAGAAAATAGGAAAGAACTAGGATCAAACATCGTAAAGAAAAACGACTCCGTCTTAATAACCAAAAAGTCTATTTTAGGCACACCAAAAAGTAACAAACAACCACCAATTCTAAAACTTGGCCAAGGTCATGGAAAAAGTAGAATCCAAACGCCCCATAAAACGACCCATAGGAGACCTAATGTCTTATTTCCCAAGAGCGACTATCATCAAGTCGGTTGGAACTATGGTACATAAAATGAACAACAATTTCAACCACCTATGTACAATCAATTGAGTCCTTTCCCTTCATTCCCATACATGGGATAACCAAACGGTATGCATAACACTAACGGACCCATGAGATATTAGGGACCAAATGCTTGAGTTGTTTTATGGATCTAGGTACGTCAAAAGGTGAATCTTGAACCGGATGAATGGATCCAAGATAGCAGTTGCTCAAGACACATGACGGGAAACAAAGATCTATTCTCATCCTATAAAACGTTCAATGGAGGTAATGTGTTGTTTGGTAGCAACACTAAAAGCAAGATCATCGGCAAAGGTACAATTACTCATAACTCTCTCACTATTCATGATGTTAGTCACGTAGAAAATCTTAGCTTTAATCTTCTTAGTGTAGGTCAAATATGCGATAAAAAGTGTAAGGTACTATTTAGTGAAACTAATAGCGAAATAATTAAAGATGGCATAACCATAGGAAAAGGAATTAGGAAAAATGGCCTTTACATTATGAAAATGAGGAACTCACCAAAAGATGCTCTTTGTTTAACCTCTATAGATGATACTTCGACCTTATGGCATCGAAGGTTGGGTCACGCCAATATGCGACTTATACAATCGCTATCATCTAAAGAGCTAGTTAGAAACTTACCAAAACTAAAATTTGAAAAACATTTTTGCGACGCTTGCAACGTCGGAAAACAAGTACATGAAAGCCATAAGGCTAAAAACATGGTTTCTACTTCTAAGTGTCTAGAACTTTTGCATATGGACTTGTTTGGACCATCGGCCGTTCAAAGTTACGGAGGAAACTTCTACACTTTGGTCATTGTCGACGACTATTCAAGATACACTTGGACAAGATTTTTAAAACATAAAAATGAGGCTTTTGATCATTTTGAAATATTAAGTAAAAAGATTCAAGTCCAAAAGGGTTGCCCCATTATTTCAATCCGTACGGATCATGGTCAGGAATTTGATAATGAAGTATAATTCGGAGCCTTTTGTGATGCCAACGGAATTATAAATAACTTTTCAGCTCCACGTACTCCATAATCAAATGGGGTAGTAGAACGTAAGAATAGAACCCTACAAGAAATGAGTAGAACCATGCTCAATGAACAATCAATTCCTCAAAAATTTTGGTGTAACGCCGTCGACACCTCCACCTACATACTTAATAGAATTCTTATTAGACCTTTCCTTGGAAAAACTCCTTATGAGCTTTTCAAAGGCAGAAAACCTAACCTAGAATATTTTAAAGTATTCGGTAGCAAATGCTTTATCCTTAATACCAAAGACTACCTAACCAAATTTGACCCAAAAGCAACTGAATGCATATTCTTAGGTTATTCTTCTAATAGTAAAGCATACAATGTGCTAAATAAAGAAACCATGAAAGTTGAAGAATCTCTTAATATAAAATTTGATGAAAGTCCTCCTCCTAAATCACCACCCTTAGTAGATGATGATTTGCTTGACATCAATATCATAGAAAATCAAGATAAAGACTTAGAAGTCAAGGAAAATAAACCATTAAACAAAGAAATTGCCAACATTAAAGAGTCTAAAGATCATCCCATAGAAACCGTCATAGAAAGTCTCAATCAAAGAACTCTAAGATCTCAAGTTCAAAATCAAAGCAATTTTTTCTGTTTTGTCTTCTCGATAGAACCCAAAAACATTAAGGAAGCCATACAAAACGAAAGTTGGTTTATGGCTATGCAAGAAGAACTAAATCAATTTAAAACAAATGATGTATGGAGTCTCGTTCCCCCTCCTAAAAACCAAACCATCATAGGTAAAAAATGGGTCTTTAAAAACAAACTTGACGAAAATGGTGTCGTGTCTAGAAATAAAGGAAGACTAGTAGCACAAGGATACAATCAACAAGAGGGAATAGACTTCGATGAAACCTATGCCCCTGTGGCAAGATTAGAATCTATAAGAATCCTTCTTGCGTATGCTTATGCTCATGACTTTAAACTTTTTCAAATGGATGTCAAAAGTGCTTTCCTAAATGGTTTTATAAACGAAGAAGTATATGTAGCTCAACCTCCCGAATTCATAGATTTCGAAAAACCCAACCACATCTTCAAACTCAAAAGGCTCTCTACGGTCTCAAACAAGCACCCAAAGCTTGGTATGATAGACTCAAAGCCTTCCTCCTTGACCACAAGTACACCATGGGATTAGTAGATAACACCTTATTTACTAAGAAAAGAAACTCACATATCATCATTGTCCAAATCTATGTGGGCGACATCATCTTCGGATCAACTTGTTAAGAATTGTGCGATGATTTCTCAGAAATCATGCATAATGAGTTTGAAATGAGCATGATGGGTGAATTGAATTTCTTCCTTGGTCTACAAATCAAACAATTTGATGATGGAATCTTTTTCGATCAATCTAAATACGTAAACGAAATGCTAAAGAAATTCGGTCTTGAAGACTCCAAACCAATCAAAACTCTTATGTCATCCGAAATCAAACTCACTCATGACGAAGACGGAGAACCAATCGACGACACTAAATATCACGGCATGATTGGTAGTTTACTCTATTTAACGGCTAGTCGCCCGGACATCATGTTTAGTGTTTGTCTTTGTGCTCGTTTTCAAGAAGCACCAAAAACCTCTCACCTTGAAGCCGTAAAAAGGATTTTTAGATACATCAAAGGTACGTCCCACCTAGGCTTATGGTATCCCAAAGGAACCGGTCTAGAAACAATCGTCTATGCCGATTCCGACCACGCGGGAGACTACGTCGATCGCAAAAGCACAAGTGGCGTATGTACCTTCGTAGGTTGTTGTCTCACATCATGGTTCTCAAAGAAACAAACCGCCTTAGCTATCTCAACCACCGAAGCCGAATATGTCTCCGCCGGAAAAGCTTGCCAACAAGCCTTATGGATGAAACAAGCTCTAGTAGACTATGACGTTAAGTTAAATGACGTACCCGTTCTTTGTGACAATAAGGGTGCAATAGACTTAAGTAAAAATCCCGTTCTACACTCTCGTACCAAACATATAGAAATCCGTCATCATTTCCTTCGTGACAACGTTCAAAAAGGAAATATCTCTATAGAAAAGGTAGCCTCCGAAGACAACATAGCCGACATTTTAACTAAACCACTTAAAAGAGAACCCTTCAACCTTCTTCGACTAGGACTCGGGCTCATGGAACCAAACGCTTAAAACCTTTCTCTTAAAAATACTCCCTCATTTGTGTCAAATCATCTTCTTACCTCTTACTACATTGTTTAATACAAATAAAAACGTTTTTGTATGACTTGTCTCGTGAACGTATACAAAGAAACACATGGTCAATATGTCGTTTCAAACACGTTCATTGTAGCTATATTAAAAGGAGGCTTAGGGTGTTTCTCAAAATTCATTTTTCCTTGTCCTTGAGTCGAGAAAACCGCACCTCTAACATATCATGAAAATTTCTTCTTCAAATTTTTTTTCTCTCGATCGGCGGTGCCATCGTGTTTGGCTGCCGGTTCCATTAGACAATGGCACCGGCAGAACCGCCTGAACTGTATAACATTTTTTTTACATACGAATTTTACAAAAACTCATTTCAAATTTTCCCTCCATATCACATCAATCAGCTCTTAGGGCTAGAGGTTGACTTTAGGGTAAATATAATCATTAGATTATATCAACATTAACAAGTAATGCATTAATTTTGACCTCCATCTTCTTCTATAAAAGGAAGTGATTTGTAACTTCATTCTCCCTCATAATGCCTAAAGAAAACAAAACCAATTTAAAGAGAACCGCTAGGATAAGCGTAAGGCCATGTTGCTTCAACAATCCATGAACTTCATCACTTCCCTATCAACCATTATCACCTCCATCGGACTATACTTTAGGTCCTCTACCAACTTCTCCAATCTCGACTTCTCCTATTTCACCAACTTATCACAATAGTGATTTATTAACAACTCCTAGATCAACACCTCCATCTTTAACTTCACCTCCTCCGGCACCTACCCAACCATCCAAGCTCACATCACCGCTTGCCATCAACCTTGATCCCATAGAACTCTTGTTCTCCACTCTACCAACTTTTCCTTAAGCTTTGCTTAACTCTCTTGATGATCTCCCACCATCAACTACTAACCCTCCACCACCTCGACCATCTTTTGACACTATTGGAAGAATGGCAAATGTACCTCCTCCTATTCCACCCATTGATTCAACCTTCCCCTTGCCAACTCTAAACTTGGAACCACCTATCCCACCATTTCCACCTCAATGTTCACCAAATCTACCTTCAATCGTCCCACTGCTTCTGCCATTAGGACCTAATAATCCTTTTCCCATGCTCACCCATGAAATGTTTTGTAAACATTGCCAAAGAACTTAAGTCTTAGTGGACAATCTCCAAGGAGAAATGAGATTCATTCTCAACCATATTCTCGACCGCCTAAATGTTATTACGCACACCATCTAATAATAAGACTTAAGAAGTAGAACAAAATAATAGATCCATTAGGAATCTTCGTTAAGAATCTCTTGTCTTATTGTAATGTCTTTTATGCTATCTCTAATAAAAGATAGTTGAGCTATATCAATTGTTATCTTATGATCATTCAAAATTATGTTCAAAATTCATGGACTTTGACTTTTCATAAGTTAGCCGGTTATGTCCGACAACAAGCCGGTTCCATTGACAGAATAGAACCGGCTGGCCGGTACTACAGTGTGTTCTCCTATTTCTTGGACCTCTAACTTTTCTTTGTAGGTACTCACAAAGCAAGGGGGAGCACCTCTCATTATTTCTAACATATTTGTTTTGTAGCTACCTTAGCATTTTTCAAGGGGGAGCTTTCTGTCTTGCCAATCTTTTCAATTTACATACAAAACATTCCATCTTTTTGTTTCGACAAAAAGGGGGAGAAAGAACTAGTTTAAAATACATCTAAAACTAGAAAATCAATTTCTTGCATTTTAAAACTATTTTTTGTCATCAACAAAAAGGGGGAGATTGTTAATACAAATAAACCGGTAACAAATGATTATCTCATGATCTTATCTCACGATCTTCCTAGATTAGCAATAAGTTTTATTAATGACAAAAACATAGTAAAAACATCATTCTCAAATCTCTTACTATCTCTAAAAACTTAATCTTGTAGATAAACACAAAGTGTCACAAAAAAAATAAAAGTGTATGATTTTATACACAAAATGTTTTTTTACACTCTAGATTAATTACATATTCATGACCTAATCAAATGCAATAAATCCAAGGGCAATCTTACAAGATTACGCATGATCTCTCAAGATTTTTCAAATCAAAATTCAGATTTTGTTACTGTAGGTCGGTGCCTTTGCTTTTGGCTGCCGGTGCCCTTCTTCAATAGCACCGGAAGAACCAGGCTACAGTAAAAATTTTGGCTATAAATACCAAGCCATTTATCATGTTTTTACACATCTTTCTCATCTAAAATACTCTCTAATCATTTGATCTCTCTCTCTATTTCTTGTATATCTTTCTTTAGTCTTGTGTAGGTAATTTCCTTCAAAGAAGAAATTGCCAAATACGCGTTCGAGACGACCAAGTCACAAGTACCTTGTGTTCGATCTCCATCACTCATTCAAGATCATCTTGTTGTAGTTTATAGTTGTGAATATCATTGTTAGTTGTATACCAAATATAGTAGTGTTGATATTGATTCTATCGTGTGAAGAATCCAGTGATTATCCTTGTATACAAGAAGTGTAACCACGTTGTGAGGCTTCTCCGCCAGTTGAAATGAGATTGGTGACTAGTGTTTAACAAACTCTCGGGTAGGTGACTCGGGGAGTGGAGTAGGGCAAGGAAGGTGTCCTTGTTGCCGAACCACTATAAATACTTGTGTCTCGGTTATCGCTTTCTATACTCTCTTTTTTACTTGCATTTTGGATCACTTAGATCATAATCAAATATCAATATCCTAACCATTTTGCAAAAAGTTTTGAACAAGTTTTAAAAGGCAACTAATAACCAAGAAAACTATTTAACCCCCCCCCCCTTCTAGTTTTCCACAGTTTATGTGCATGAATTAGGATCATGGAACATAAATATTATTGATGAAACACTTGATTCCTCCGAAAAAATAGATTTCAATGGTAAAAGGTGGAGGATTCTGTAGATGAAAATTCTTTGGCCGATTTAAACGACTTGAATGACTTGAAAGAAACTATAAATGAATTAGCAAGCAACGAAATTCAACATCAAATCAGCAAAGAGAACATAGACCAAGAAGACAACATCAACAACGTATATCCTGAAATTAGGGTTTCTTTGTACCTAAGTTGGCCTTCAGGTTTTGAACATGTGAAAAGAATGATGCGGTGGGTTGCAACACAAAAGTTTTACAACCCTTCTAGGCAGTGTACCTAACCGTTGTAGTGTAGTATAGGAAAGACTCGGGGGGTTATTATCGTTCTCTAGGGGAATAGGTTGGGTAGACTCGAATTGTATGTTTACTAGGGTCTAAGGGTTGAAGGAAGATTATTTTTGTATTTTTATATTTTTAGAAAGCAAGTAAATCACGGGTTTTAAGAGGAGGTTATTTAAACTACTAAATTAAACTACTCCTAATTATGCAGAAAACTAAATTGATAGGAAAAACTTGTATGGTTAAACAAACGTGTTTACCTAATTATGAACTACTCCTTAGTTGTTATCTTAGATTTTATTGCCCGTCACCCTCGTTAATGTAATGTGTAAGTATTCTCTAATTCCAATACTTAACTCGGAATCCACCCAAAGGTGATCTGGATATGAAGATCTAATCACAAGTATCTAACCTAACCGCGTTTCCATAGACGTCTATGTTATACAATCAAATAGCTAGTTTTCTACAGCCTAACACGTACACGATCAACAAGAAGCAATAACAAAAGATCTAACAACTAGGTTTCATGTAATTATAAGCAAACTCAATTAAATTTAGCCAATAATGTTAATTAAAAGCGAAGAACAATTAATCAAACAACACATCGACATATTGAATGATTAAACGGGTAAAAGAACTTCACTTCAATTAAACATGGAGTATGAGTGACTACAAAATGGTTTAGAAACCCAAAAATTCAACCACAATGGCTGTAATAAAGATATCTCTTGATACTATACGTTTTTCCTCCTAAAATATGAAAAATAAGGTTTATATATATAGAAAATACGGTCTGACGGCGTCACAAGAAATCCTGATGCCGTCAACCAGCCGAATCTTTTAAAGGCTTCTTTTGAGTCGATTACTATGACGGCGTCACAAGTCGTAGTGACGTCGTCGCTTGTTACTTATGACGGTGTTGTAGCTGATCCTAACGCCGTCTCCACATACTGTAAATCCAACTCTTGTGTCTTTGTCCTATTTCTTCCCAAATCGAGCCCAAGTCACGTGCTTTTCCTCCAAATGCTTCCCAAATGCTAAAATATCAAAAAGAAACGATTAAGTATAATATTTGGGGATATTTACATGTTTTTGGGGGTTAAATGACCCCGAAAAAGTGTATAAAATGACACCTCATCAAAGAACATCTAGTAAGTGCTCTACTTCTTTTCCTAGATATCGAAAGAAATACATAAAAGGAGTTTCCCTTATTGAAGAATTATCAAGAATTATTGAGGTAGGAGATTTCTTAGGTTCTGATGTTAGAGGGTGTAAAAAAACTCTCAAAAGAATGATCAATGGGATTGGCGTGCATATAGTTGATAAATGAACATTCTATCCATTATAGGCGTGGTACGAAGAAATAGAAAAAACGTGTTTGGATTAAAGACTTATGTTTCAAGCATAACATTCATTTTCTCGGTATTCAAGAATACAAAATGACGCGCCTTAAAACCTTTCATCTTAAATCCATTTGGGGTAATTATAGTTTTGATTATGCGTGTAGTATGGTTTGTGGTGGATCGGGAGGCCTGATTTCTATGTGGGATCCAAACTCCTTTATTAAAGATGATATATGGTGTCATGACGTTTTTATTATTGTGAAAGGGCATTGGAGAAATACGGTTAGTGATTGTTATATGATAAACATTTATCGTCCTCAAGATTCGATGGCCATAGTTATTTTATGGAATAGAATTGGTGATTTTATGCATCAACACGTTGGTAAATATATCATTTCTGGAGACATGAACGTTGTTCGTAATGAAAACGAAAGGAGTGGTTCTCTTTTTTTAGACATGATGTTGATAACTTCAACTCTTTTATTAAAAATTCTGGTTTGATTGACCTTCCTTTGGGTGGTCGTTTATTCACTTGGATGAACAAAGCTAGAACCAAGCTTAGTAAACTTGACTGATTCTTAATATCAGTAGAGGTAGTTGAGGCTTTACCTGATGTTTGGGTCACTGCCATTGATCGTTTGTGGTCGGATCATAATCCTATTCTTCTTCATGTCTCTAAGTCTGACTTTGGTCCTACTCCTTTCAAGCTTTTCCATTCATGGTTACTTCGTGATTCATTTGATGAAATTATCAATAACGGAGTTACCTAAGTTGAAGCAACATAAGCTTAGAAGGAAGCTCTTATCTCATGAAAAATTTTGCCTCCTCAAAGCTAGAATTAAGTACTGGCATTCTGAAACTAAAACATATAATCGTGTCACTAAACATGATAACTTGCAACTTATCAAGTCTATAGATGAGAAAATTAAAGCAGGTTTTGTGAATGATGACGACCATGATTCTCGTATTAAGTTGCTTCAATAGGTGGACATATTAGATACCTTTGAATCCTTTGACCTATTTCAAAAGGCGCGTGTCAAATGGGATATCGAAGGTGACGAGAACTCTAAATTTTTTCACGAGATGATAAAGAAAAAAAGGAGAGCTCAAATGATTCATGGTATCATGAAAGAAGGTGTTTGGATTTTGGATCCTTCTCAAATTAAGGAAGAGTTTCTTAACTTTTTTAGAGAAAAGTTCAAAGACCATGATTCGAATGTGGATTTCCCTCCGTTTGCTAACTCTTCTGGATTATGTGCTCTTGACTGTGATAGCTAGGAGACTCCTATCTCTTTAGATGAAGTTAATAATGTGGTAGTTCCAACGCTCCTGGCTTTGATGGGTTCTCTTTCGCTTTTGTGAAGAAATATTAGGATGATATTAAAGTTGATATTTTAGAGTATGTTAATATTTTTCTTCATACTGGTCCGTTGCCTCATGGATCTAATTCTTCTCTCTTCACTCTCATTCCAAAGGTTAGCAACCCTAT
Source organism: Tanacetum coccineum (assembly GCA_026074375.1). NCBI lineage: Eukaryota > Viridiplantae > Streptophyta > Magnoliopsida > Asterales > Asteraceae > Tanacetum > Tanacetum coccineum. The sequence goes on along the minus strand of BQNB010106065.1, from coordinate 4,410 downwards.
TTTCATCAAATATTTTTGTCCCATTTCTCTCATAGGTGTTCATTACAAAATAATAGCTAAAATTCTAGCTAATCGGCTATCTAAGGTGATTGATAAGATTGTTAGTCAAGAGCAATCGGCCATCTTAGTTGGTCGTCAAATTCTTGACGGTCCTCTTATTCTTAGTGAGATTGTTGAATGGTTCAAAAAAAAAGTTGTTACTTTTCGAGGTTGATTTTGAGAAAGCTTTTGACTCGGTGAGCTAAAAATATTTAGACTTTATTTTTCTTAATCTTGGTTTTGGCTCTAAATGGCGTTCTTGGATTAGAGCTTGTTTATCCTCATCCCGGGCTTTTGTTCTCATCAATGGTAGTCCTACCTCATTTCTATCAAATATGGCCTCAAGCAAGGAGTTCCTCTCTCGTCTTTTCTTTTTATTCTTGTTATGGAGGGGTTGCATAATGCTCTCTCTACCGCGGTTAGCTCGGGTCTTTTAAGCGGCGTCAAATTCGGTTCTCCTGAAGTAACTATATCTCATCTATTTTATGATGACGATGTGATTATCACTACCGAATGGAATGCTAATGATTTAGACAATATCATTCGTGTTTTACATGTCTTCTACTTAGCTTCGGGTTTAAAAATTAACATTTAGAAATCTAATGTTTATGGCATTGGGGTTTCGGATGTTCATGTCTCTTCCATGGCTAGTAATTCTGGATGCGCTCCAGGATCCTTTCCTTTTACTTATCTTGGGTTACCCATTGGTTCTAATATGAGTTTAACATCGAGTTGACAGGTTTTATTGGACAGGTTTCAATCAAAGTTATCCTCATGGAAGGCTAATCTCCTTTCTATAGGGGGCCGTCACACCTTAATAAAAGTTGTTCTTGGTATCCTTGGTATCTATTACTTCTCGATCTTCAAGGTCCCTGAATCTGTTCAAAATTCCTTGGAAAAATCTCAAGCAATGTTTTAATTGGGAGGTTCTCACAAAGCTAGAAAACGAGCTTAAATTAAATGAAAAAATGTCCTCTCTTCTTATGATAACGTCGGTTTAAACATCGATAGTCTTAAAGCACTTAACCTTGTCCTTATCTAAAAGTGACGATTGAGGTAGTTATCGCACAAGAACGCGCTCTGGGTTAAAATTATCAAAGCTTTATATGGTCAGAAAGGTGGCTTTGATAATAATGGTTGCATCTATAACGGTATGTGGGCTAGAATTGTTGGTTCCTCTAATTTCCTACACTCGAATAACATTATTCCTAATAGTTCATTTCGTTTCCAAGCGAGTTGTGGCACACAAATCTGTTTCTGGAAAGATACTTGGGTTGGATATTCTCCTTTTTATATTCGATATAATAGGCTATACCATTTGGAGCGTGAGAAAGATTGTCTTATCATTGACCGCATTGATCATGGCTAATGGCGTTGGAATTGGTCGATGCCTAACCTTGGTGCTCGAAACTTCGTTGATTTACTCGACATGCTGTTTGAAATTAGTTTTGTAGAAATTAACGAAGTTGAAGATACTTGTGTGTGGTCGTTGGACACTGATGGAACATTTTCTGTAAAGGACGCTTGATGCATTATTGATTCAAAGACTCTCCCTTCTTTGGCTTCATCGACAGTTTGGGACAAAAATATTCCTCGAAAGGTCAATATTTTTATTTGGAGGTTGATTTTGGATCGCTTGCCTTATAAGTTAAATCTTTCTTCCTACGGTATTGATATTCAGGCGATCTCTTGTCCCTCTTGCAATGGTAACGTGAAATCTTCAAATCATATTTTTATTGTAATATTGCCAAGGATATTTGGATGCTTGTTCTTAAATTGTGTGATATTTCTTTTCCTCCTTTTACTTCATATGAGCATTGGAAAGGTTGGTTTACTTCGTGGCAGGTGGTTAAAGAGAAGTCTCAGCACTTATCAATTATTTTTTCTTTTTCTCTTTAGTGGCTTTGGAGGTATCGTAACAATGTTACTTTTCGTTCACACCCGATGAGGAAAAGTGACCTTTTCAACAGCATTTGCATTTCTTCTTGGCTTCATCATAGGGGTCACATGATATGTAATTGGATTGATTGGCTTAAATCGCCTATGCTTCTCTCGAGTAATGGTTTAGGACAACATTTGTTTTTTATCCTCTCCTGTTCCCCGAGGCTTGTTTGGGGTTGCATCAAAAACACTCAGGAGTGAAAACCGGTGGCTCGGCCTCCGTGAGCGGGAATTTTTCTCTTCTCCTATATAGGCAAGAGTTTTTTCATCCTTTTTGTAGCCCTCGCAGTTAAAGCCTTGGGAAGATGCTAGTCTAGGTTTTTTGCTTATTTCTAGTATTGTATTTGTACTTTTTTTGCTTCTAGCGCCTTTCTAGTAGCCTTTTATTT
>BQNB010106064.1:1787-23468 GCA_026074375.1 Tanacetum coccineum | reverse complement strand
TGTTGACATTGTGTGAGGGACGTATTGTGGTTGTGTTTCTGTTTGAAGTGGTGGAGGGACATCATCTGATCCTGACATTGTTGAGATGAAAAGTAAAGGATTTAGAAACAGATGTGTTTTTTATTCTTCTTACTTAGAGTTTCTCTAAAGGCTCTGATACTACTTGTAGATCCTAATTCAATAGATCTTCTAGCCTTGTAAGGATTATAACCACTATGGATAGTTCCATAATGTTTATAAGAGAAACAATGATTATGAACACTTATATGTTATGCGGAATCTAACATATAATGCTAAGAAGAATAACAATAACTATGCTTTATATTGATCTGCAGAATGATTACAGATTCCTAACTATTGATAAGAGATATGAGATGTGTGTATAAGATATGTCTTCTCTAATGTCGTAGGGGTCCTTTTATAGACTAAGGATAAACCTTAATTGACTTACAAAACGCATAGAAGATAATGCATGCAATCAATGCATATCTTTTCCTAATATATATCAATCATATCTCTTAAACGGTACTAACTATTATTAACAGTACTAACTATTTTGTATTGTCAGTACAAACTATTACTAACTATTATTGACGGTACTAACTATAACCGTCGGTACTAACTATTACATTATCGGTACTAAGTTAAGAAAACTTAATTCCCAACACTATGAACTCACCTTAACAGGGAAATCTGATTGATGACAAAAGTATATCAAGTGAAAGTAACGGCTTCGTCACACAACCTGGGGTAATATGTCAAGTCTTAGTTTGATTGTTTATGTTTCAAAACTTCATAAAGTTTAACGTATTACTTTGATTTATAAATTTATGGAATTATTGTATCACTGTTCGGGCTATTATAATTCAGAGGTCATGCAATATCGTTTGAGAGCTAGGGCACTTTAAATCGTAAACCCAGCAAACTCGTCAAAACGTATACTCAATGAAACCCCTCACATGAAATTCCCTAGTAGCGTGATACGATAAGATTATAAGTTTCTTCAAAAGTTATTCGATGATAAATTACGTTAAATATATAACGTAATTGATTTATAATGCGTCGATCGTTGATTAATAACGACTAATGTGTCGGGTTTTGATAAAATCAAGTTTTATAATATTTATATATATTTTTATAATTTGTAAAAAGAAAAAAAATATAATATTTTTTATTTTTAAGAATAAATACCCTTGATTTATAAATATTTACGAAGTTAATCTTTTTTATATATTAAATATATATAAATTAAACCTTTGACTTTAAAACTTGGCCAAACAAGCCCTTGAAGTTATAACTTTAATAAAATAACATTTTCAGCCCTTGTAGTTAATAATTTCCAAAAGTTACAATATATACCCCTTGCATGAAAATGATTTGCAAAACAAGTCCAAAATCCATAATCTTGTATTTTTCAATATAAAAAGTAATTTGCAGGTTATAGCTTATTATAATAACCTAAAATAAGTTAGAATAAATAGCTTTTACGAGCTTGTAGCTTATTAAAAGAGCTTATGAGCTTAAAAACACCAAAATGGGTCAAATGGTTTATAAAATTCATCCCAATGGGTTTAAGCTTTTAGGACTTGATAAGAGCTTATAGAAATGTTCAATGAGCTTATAAAAGTAGCTTATTAAAACAGCTTGTAAAATTAGCTTGTAGATTTCACAAAAATGGCTAATTAGGGTTTCTAGGGCTCGTTTGGTTTTAGAAATTAAGAACACACATGGTTTTGAGCTTAAAGCCTTTAACAAGGGTTTAGACATGATCATGTGATACTTGTTAAAGATTCAAATTAGAAATTAAGTTTATAGAACTAGAATTTGGCTTACAACTTGAAAACTGGTCGAAATGGGGTTTTTATGTTCGCACGCCTAGAAAACAACCTCGTGGCTCTTTCTTCTTGATTTCTTGGCTTCACTTATGATCTTGTGGCTTCTCTTGATCCTTCTTGACTGTTCTTAAGACTCCATTATTGTTTATGTTTAAGTTTGAGGTGTGATTGAAAGTGTTGTGTATGTATGCGTATATATAGGGTCAAAAACACTTGGTTCCCAAGTTTTCTTGGCATCTTAGGGTTTGATAAGTATCCTAGCTAGCTGAGGTGAGTAAGATATGCTAGTAGGATAAGTAAGGAAGGCTAGAACTAGTTATGAAGATGTTGAATGGGTGTTTGGAAGCCACGGCTAGGAAAAGAAGACAAGGAGGTGACAAGGCTTTCTTGGTGGCCAAGGGTTGTGATAAAGGTATTTGTAAGCTGCTTGGTGATGTCATGGTGGTGCTTGAGAGGTGGTAGGATGTTAGTTTGAGTGTAAATGGGTCAAAAATGAAGGAAAATGGGAGTCGGGTTTGGTTTTGGTTCGATTTAGGATATAGGGTTTTAAATTTAAGTTAGGGTTAAGATTTAGGGTAGTTTAGGGTTTAGGATTAGGTTTAAGGTTTAGTTTTAAGTTTTAGGGTTTAGTTTTAGGTTTAAAGTGAAATTAAGGTTTTAGGGTTTTGTTTTGGGTTTAGGGTTTTAAAATGTAGATTAAGGTTAGGATTAGGGATAGATTAGGGTTTAGGAGTCATGAATTTAGTGCTTGTACCTTGTGTTAAAGAGGTGGAAAGTTTAAACATGGTTTAGGAGCTTAAATGGCCTAATTAGGTCCTTTTGGATCATTGACTTGTACATTGAGCTTTTAATGAGTTATACATTGACTTGGAGGGAAAATATGATTCAAATATTATGCATTGTACACTTGTACACATGCTTTAAAAGCTTGTACATTCATTTTATATGTATACATTACATATAATTAGGGTTTTGATATAAACGTTAACGTTTAATGCTTGTTTTGAAGTAACATTGTAAATGGTATGTTAAATTGATTATGTACTTGGTAAGAATGATATTAAGATATTGACTTGACATATTAGGATGTTTACATGATGTAAACATAGATATAGATAGCATTAATAGAGGTTGTGTGAGCTCGTTTACTTTAGAGATGCAAGTTACGTTGCATAATGAGATATTAGAGATGCAAGTTACGTTGCATAATGAGATAAAGTGAAAAAAATTTCCCTGTATAAAGGTGGTTTATAGTGCATCTAATTTAATAGATGGATAATACAGTGCATCTAATTTAATAGATGGATATTTACATTGATGAAAATTGCGGGTTGTTATATTTTATGAGTCTGGTTCATGTTTCCAAGCACGTTGATTGTTCCGTCTAAAAGTGTGAGTTAGTCTTTCATTTTGTGTTTTATTCAAGGGATGGTCGGGAAAGTAACTAGCAACTTTATCCTTATCCACATGGACTTAATCTATTTGTTTGTTTGATTTTCTTTAACACCAATTATTTTCCCTTTCCTAATTATTAACCTTAGGTTTTACTCGAATGAGGTGTGATCAAGTCATGCATGTCTATTCTGTCGTTACGGCCATGTATGTGTGATTCAGCCGCCTTGTTGGTTTATTACTTTTGGTGAAAGTTAGAAGATCCATACCATATATCACTATTCGTCCTAACCCTTGGTTTTACTCAAGTGGGGGAATATTGCAACCATATATGTCTATTCTATCATTATGGATGTGTATATATGTTTGACACCCCTACTAGTTTACAACTTTTGGTAAAAGACTACTAATCCTATTCTTTAGCTTATTCGAGCTAGGGTTTGAATGCAGTCATGCGTATCTATTCCGTTGTTATAGATGTGTATGTATGGTCTTAGTCTCCTTTTCTGGAATATTTGTATCGAATAGAGGTTAGAAAGAGTGATCAAAACCCTTAAGCCTTTAAACCCTAATTTACCTATTTAAACTTGTCACTCTTTAGCTTTAGTGGTAGAGATGTGTATCCTTGCCAAGCCTATGATAGAATACTCATCACGACCTAGCAATTGAGTGAATTAGTTACATGTTACCACATAGATTAGTTGAGTGATTTGAGTGTTTTCATTTTCCTGTAACCAGATTTTTTCTAGTCCGTTCTTCGAATAAAAATTTAAATAATTATAGCATCTATGACTTTTACCCTTACTTTTTAAATGAAAATTACTTGCACATAGAGGCGGATGTACATGGTCAACATAGGGTTTTAGTGTAAAAAAATTATTGATTTTTTTATTAAAGTGCACCCTATCACAAAATCAAATTGCCCTCCACTTTGAAGACAAACAATGTAAAAACATTGTATCTTTGTCTTCATCTTAGTGTGCACAACGACTTTTGTGAAGAAAAGAAAGAAATTGCCCCCATCCTTTAACTTCCTAGTTCCGCCATTGTTTGCATATATTTATCTCTGTCAAAACCCAATTATACACACCAACATGTATTGATGCCACTTTTGTTATTTGTTATGTACTAGCATGGTACCCGTGCGTTGCGGCGGCGGGTACCCTGTGATTATCCGGAGAAAAAAAAAGGAGATCCCAATTAGGCCTAGTTCACCATTTTTATATGTTCTGACTTTGTTCGTTTTCAGACAGCTTTTATTTGCTAGCCGAACCGGTGACCACTCATGTTCCCGGTTGAACCCGTTGGTCCGGTCAGGCTGTCAAAACTATATGTATTAGCATATAAGTTGTTTAAAGCTTTGTGTGTTTTATTAATTTGAACAATGTGTATAATAACATGTATTTTTAATTTTACGGGTGTTTTAAAATTTACATTAATTAGTATTAGGTGTTTAAAGAATAACATTAAATGTGTTGACCAGTCAATAAGTATGTGTTTATGCATGGGTAATTGTACATATTGCATTAATGTTTGTATTATTGATTTTTAACTTTTTGTTGTTTGTATTAAAGATTGTACAATGTGCATCAACACTAGTATTACTTAATTTTTTGCATTAAGTAAAATAAGATATTTATATTGCTTTATATGTAGTATAGATAAATACACTCGATAGAAACAGAGAAAGTTAAAACTGATTCATAACACCAATCTATGTTCTTTACACATAAATTTATTCCATTATTGTTCTGGACACAAGTTTTGTTTTATCATTACTGTCCGCGTATATACCGGACGGGTACCATATCCGAACGGGTCGGACGAGTCCGGACGGGCGCACTACATCAACCCGAAAGAAAACAAACGTTTAGACTTATAAAGAGGACACCTCTTTTTAAACGTTGGGACAATAACATACACTTATGCACATCACTATCCCGGAAATTAAGGAGCGATGTCTCCATGGAGTTTTCCGGACTACCAAGGCAAAGGCTAGGAATAGGTCGTCTCCTTCATTCCCAGGTGTAAAGTTACAGTATTTACTAACGTACTTCAGTAGTATAAATTCCATGCATTTTACTACTTGCAGGGCAGCATTTATTGCACCACACACATATTTATTACTTATAGCCCCTTCGGCACTTACTTATAGCCCCTTCGGCACTTACAAAAGTACTTACTTTCACGCCCGAGCTTGGTCCTAGGTCAACAACATGTACAAATAACTTGATCACAACATGAATTAGTAATTAAATCATACAAGGAGTCACAACACATTAAGTAAAGATCAAAAGTAGTCGTTAGTCATTCATCATAAGATTCAGTACATGGTTGTATTGTTTACAAAATATGACACATGTCATTACAATCATGAAAACTAATTCTACTAACCGACAAACTAGTTTAGTGATTACAACGACAAAATAAAGAAACTACAAGTGATGCTAAGCTACTGCGAGTCACGTAGGGATCTACGTGGCTCAGAGGGCTGTGAGTGGTGTCATCACCGTCATCATCTCTGGCGGCAATAGCAACGTCCCTAACAATGGCATAAGGGTCATCCAAACGTGGTGCAAAAGCAGGGTGAATATGAGGCTTAGAAGGCTCCTCCTGAAATCGCAAACCCTCGGGTATTATCTCCCAACGGCTCAAACGCTCAGCTTGGCAACACTGCTCCTTAAGCTCATTAAATTTCTTACTCAGGCCCTCTACAAACTTCATTATTTTAGAGTAGTCAGAGCTATTATCTCTTACCGCCACATCTAAGGCTGTAATGTTGTACTCATGGAGGTTCATACAAAGATCATCCTCTTTGAACTTCTTTACCATTCTGATCTCAGTCTTGTACCTGTCGAACATCTGTCTATCCAATCTCGTCACCCCTCTATGAACACTCCCCAAATTACACCCCATCAGACCATGTGCACGAACCCAGCTGTTACTAGCAAGAAGAGCCCTAGTAGATGAGCTCTCTCTAACTTGAAAGTTACCGTCGAACTGAATAATAGGAGGTACCGGCTCATCGTTACCATCAATAATAAGAACCACATGTGGTGAAAACTCGGACTCCTCATCAACTGTAGGAGGTGCTCGGTTGAGGGGATCAGCTTCCTCATATGGATTAATGACCTCGACATCATCCTCATCATCATTTCTACCATTCTCTTCATCATTCTCATCCATTTCCATCTCCTATTCATCATCATCACCTACCTTATCTTCCTTTAACTCATCATCATCATCTTCAGTCAACCACCTATTCATATTTCCTTCAGGTTGAGGTAGTGGGTGTAGTGCAAATCCATTCGGATCCTCTTCTTTGTCATCTTCCGTGTCATCATCACCAACATAACCCTCGGGTTGAGCGGGTGCATGATGGAGAATAATACGAGCTGGTTCCTGGTGAACCAGCTCATCTTCAAGCAAATTTACAACGTGGTTGGGGGGAGGTAAATCCACCATGACAATCTACAATCAGGCAGAAATAAATATATATAAGGTCCCTACATAGATTAAGATTTATGCAATATACGGATGAATGCAAATGCATTAAAATGAGTATAATGATTTATTTAAACGTGTAAATAAATGCAAAAGCTTTAATATAAAGCATAATAATCCATATATATCTCGATATGTATCATAGTATTTATTTAATAAATACTTAACAATAATGCATTCGAAGCGTGCATAAATACTAAAATAGGAATTTCAAGTAATGACTTGAACGGAAACCACGGGGAACTCTTGTGCGTGAAAATAAGAAAATAAAGTTATAGTTTAGGTTTTTGAAAAATAACATAGTTCTCTATAACTTATGGCTCTTGATACCAATTTTAACACCCCCAAGTTTACACGCAGCGAATGTAACATTTCTCATTTTGGTGTCATTGTACGACTATATTAATGATCACTATTTATTTTAGTCCGATACGCGTTTACTTTTAATATTTACTTTTGAGCTAAACCGCGTAGACTAGAAATAATCAACGAATGTAAACGGTCACCAAATAAATTAAGGTTTACATCAACCAAGTAAGGAATAATTATTTTGAGAATAATTATGTACTTTGCGTATTTTATTTTTATTGGTCACGTAAAAGGGTTACGTTTCGCGATAAAATACATTTGGACGCACCCCGGAAATACCTAGACTTACCTAGACTCAAACCAATACCCACTTTGAAAACCTAAAGTCGAAATTTATCCAAGTCTTGTACTTATGTCACCTTAATGTCGAAAATAGACAAGTAAACCTTGCATAAAAATCGTCCTTGGTGATTTAGTTACTAACAAATCTTACTAGTGATCCTAAATGGTACATGTACATATACTAGGTAATTAATTATGTGTCCTAATGTTCCCCTAATAATCTTGGCACCTTGGGTAATAACCCATTTCTTTTCTTTGGACCTCCTTATGCCGCGACTAGCAAGAAGAGAACACAACAATCATAAGATTTGCCTAGCTAACACAATCTTGTACCTCAACTACTTAATTAATACTTGTACTCAAGTGGTTTAGCAAAAACCATGTGAGATTAACTAAAACTCTTCAAAACCGCCCCCTAGCTCGGTTTGGTTTGGTTTATGCGACTAGGAAGGTTAACAAGGCTTAGTGCCTATAAATACACATTCACAACTCACATGATACACTTTCACCAACCTTTAAACTCTCACACACTTAAAGCATTCACTCTCTCCCTTATTCGGGTCATAAGCCACGACGAATACCCTCCTCACCTTGTTCGAACCTACAAACATCCACAAAGGGGTATACGCGCTAAGGGTTAGCGATTTACACGTCTACTCATAAGTCTCTCGAGCTCTAGGACCTTTTGTAAGTCATAATAACCCGTTACGTTTCATAATGTTTTTCCTTTTGAAATTGTTAAACGTATGCCGCGTGTTATATAGAAGGTGCGTGCCCAATGTGGCGTATAATTTCACTTATGAGGGCAAGGGCTCGTTAAAAACACATGAACAATGATAGTGAAGGACAAGCTAGTGACTTCGACATAATCATTAACCCTAGGTGCGAAAAATGTAAATAACTACACGTAAACTTTTATTGTAAACAAGTTAGGATGACTTAGAAATGCATACGCAACCCTAGTGGACACTTGCATGGCGAACCCGACGTGTACTAAGTCGAATACACGGCATATTGTTACTAGAGCCTTTCGAGTAACTATAAAAGTGGCTAAGGAAAGTAACGGGCCTTCAAGCCCATTACCGAGTCCACGAAGTAAGCTATACACCACGAATAAGCTCCCATAGCTTATTCGTGTGCTTATATGCGACTTATGTAAGCTTAATATAAACATAAGAACCTAAACGAACCTCTTGCGTTTCTTTGAACACCTTTGAACCCTTATCGGGCCTTAACAAGCCCAAACCGGCCCAACCAAGAGCTTATTAGCTTATTGTGAATAAGCTAGAATAATAAAACGAATCGTTAGGCTTATTAGAAATGGTAAATAAGCTAGAAATGCTTAATGGACTTGTATGACACCCGGGTTTGAACTATTGGGCTCACGGGCCCAATAAGCGCGGATAAGCACTAATAAGCTCTCCCGGGCTTATTACCAACTTCACAGTTTTAAAGGAACTCATTAAGGGCTTTTGTACCCTTGAGAACTTAATGGACCGAGCCCCAAACCCTAAAACCCCTTTCGGGTTCATACCCGGCCCAATGGGCCCAACAGTTTGCTTATTAGCTTATCGGATAAGCTAAATAAGCAAACCGACTTCCCAAGCGCTTATTACATCTAAATAAGCTTAACGGACCCTAATGGACCCAACTAGACTTCTTAAAACCCTACCGGGCCTAAACGGGCCCAAGACCGGCCCATTGAATTGCTTATTGGTTTAGTTGCTTATTTGGAATAAGCTGAAAAGGAAACAGTTTGTTAGGCTTATTACAAGAAGGAAGAGCACTAGGGAAAAGTCTAAAACTCTAATCACCCTTTTCGGGTTGGGCCATTGGGCCCGTAAGCCCCATAAGCTCTAAATAAGCTTCAATAAGCTCGACGAGCTTATTATAAGCTTAACCAACCCACACGAGCTTATTGAGGACTTTTGGACTTATAAAAACTAACATGGATCGTTAAAAACCTAAACGGACCTTAACGGGCCCAACAAGGCCCGTTAAGCCAAAATAAGCTCGATAAGCTTATTTTAAGCCGAAACAACCCTTATGGCCTTTTTGAAGGATGAAAAGTAATTCTAAAACTATTTTCAAACCTTTTCGTGGTCAAAATGCGAAAACCGAAAGTAAAGGGGCTAAGGTTGCCATTTCCGAAACTTAAATGAAATGTTAAAGTCATATAGTGAAAACTTATAAACTACAAGGACGAAATTCGTAAATATCTAAACGGTGAGGACTCACATTGGACTTTTAAGTTAAATTCGAAACTAGAGGGACTAATATTGTACTTAACGAAAAGTATAAGATTTAAAACTTATTACTTTTCGAAAACTATAAAAAAAACCATAAGGACCTAAGTTGTAACTTCGGGAAAATAAAGGACTAGTTATGGTTTTCCCGCAACTAGGAGGTTTAAAGTGTAAATAATATTACTTTATAAACCTAAGGGACTAATTACGCCATTTCCAGAACTAAAAGGGGTAACAACTAGAAACCTAGGGGTATGTTAGTGAACAAAAGTGAAACAAATGAAACACTTAACGCGTCGATCGAACACAAAGATGTTCGGACATCGAACGGCTTTAATAACGAGTTAATAAATAATGTATATTTATTAATAATGATTTCACATTTCTCGAGAACCATCGAAACTATAAATACAATAGTCTTGTGTGTCACCACACAAGTGATAACGGTATATATAAACTTAAAATGGGATTTAGTTTATACAATGAGTCGTTAGTTTAAATGTGTAAACTAAGACTTGACCGTACTTACTTAGGTACTTAACGGTGTGATCCACTACCTACTTGGATACTTGTTATCATTCAGAGAATTACCGGCTAAGGTGAGTTCATAGCCCCATGCTTTACAATTATTTAAATGATTTACATCCTTGGGGTGAGAACATGCTTTGTTTTACAAACTGGACGCAAGTGTACATTTTATGCCATGATTACGTGTTTGCCTAAGTTACCATAACCCCTTTATGTCCATGATCATGAACTGTTAATTGCATAGATGTGATTGGGAATTACATTGTGCGGGCGCGAATGTTATGGATAGATCTATTAGGGATTGACAATCCCCGTTCGGGTGACTAGCTATCACTGGGAACGAACGCATACCATGTCGAATTTGGGATGTTGCAGGGTTAGCACATCATTCACGGACACCAGTTGGCAATTTATAATTGCATTCATATACGTCGAGCCTCGGTGTCATGAGCTTAGGAAACGTAATTACTTTTTATGATGTTTGCATCTGTTGCTTGATCATACACTTGGAAATCTTGCGGTCCTACCATTGATTTACATAAACCTATGAATTCACCAACTTTATGTTGACGTTTTAAGCATGTTTTTCAGGTCAATAAGGCACGAGGTGCGATGATACATTGGGAGTCAATAATTGGAGAGTCAACACTTAAGATTTGGGGTCTTATTACATTTTGGGGACAATTGTTATAAACCGAAATCTTTATCTATTTTGTTGAACCATTTGAAGCCATGAGCTTATGTAACAAACAAGTATTTTGTTAATCCAATGTATCTTTTTCAAACGACACGTTTAGTAGTCGTTCTCTGATCTTGTGCTATTGACCCAATAATGTAACGCCTTCGGATATTCAACATTCCGCTGCATACTCAGATTTGAGGGTGTTACAGCTCACGTCTTATTCTTAAGAATACACTAGTTCTTGGGCTACGGAAGCGCCTAGATCTGTGCCTTTTTCATGTTCCTTAATGTCAATCGTTTTTTACTCGGAGTACCGTGATGTTCCGGAACATCCTTCGAAGTTAAGCCGGGATTTTAGTTCCTTTAGCTTTTCACTTTTCTTTTTCTCCCGGTTAAACTTCTCGGCCATGATTGGCAGCAACTGGTTGTAATTTTTGTCGCAATATTCTCGGAGAGCTGCGTCGGACGCGGGCCCACCTCGATCTTGCGTAGCTGGCTCCTTTCCTCTCCCAACCGTGTTCCGCACATCAGACGTGGGTTGGCTAGGAGTGGTTCGTTCATGATTGCTCATGATGAGTATTTTTGTAGAACACAGTTGTATTCTGGTCCCACGGATGGCGCCAACTTGTTAGTACAAAATACGTAATGGGTGGAGTAGATGGATCTGGGGAGTTATTGGACCAGGCCCAAGGATGAGATCATGTACTAAATCAAGTAATGAGATGATTCCTTGCACAATGAAAGGTAAACCGTTAGTCTTACCGTGGGAACGGACCCCACGATTGGACTCCGGCGTAAGAGTAAGTAAACATATTTGTCAGAGAATGTCAGAGTATGTGTGTATGAAATGTGGTCAGAAAATCATACCTTGTGGGGTGTCAGAGTACCCCTTTTTTATAGGTGAGCCAAATATTAGGTTTTCCTAATATTTCGCTCATTTATGTTAGTGGGCCGAAGTGAGACCCTTATTCGATAAGGGTCCGCAGTAATCGTGTCTTGCGGACGTGGGTCCCTTTCCACGGATGTTGCTTGGTCCGCGGAAGGCCTATCACGTCCGTCTTATTTCTTTCGGGTCGTACCAGCACAGGACTGGGCTTAGTTTTGGCCTATTGTGCTTTGTGATTGTCTTGTTGGGCTTGAGCCCATGTATAATTTATGTAATCTATGCTCGAAGGCCTGTTACACGTCATCATAACCTTATCCTCGTAATTGATGAATCCACAAAGTCATATATTGGTCGTAGTGTAGCTTTACGTTGGAATCTCTTCCTTTTACGCTTTCAATTCCATTTAGTAATCTCATCGACGCCTTTATATATACAAACCGACATAAAATAATAAAGAAATTAAAACTTAATCTAAAAATCAGGAAATAGTTTACATGTGGCTTTTGCAAGACTCGTACTTGTGACATTACGAGTGCTCATAAAGGTTTTGCCACCATGATACCCTTCCCTGTGAATGATATGTGCAATTTTAAATTAATTTAATATGAAAATATCCAAACATAAATGGATCCCGTTATGTAATATCAAATCCGTCCCATATGTGTATAAACAGTAAAGTCCACGTAAAGGATGACTAACTAAATGTTTGTAAGCTTATACTTGTTAATTGCTCGTTGATTACCTATAAAAGATTGCCTGATCGAATATAACGTAATCAATTTTATATGGTTTGAATGTTTTTGTTTGTATATGCTCCATTATGTTTTAAAGTCTACCCACCCACCATCCACCAACAATTTGAAAAAAAAAATTCAAAAAAAATGTTCCAAAAAAATATATATTTTCGAAAAAATTTGCAAAAATTTTCGAAATTTTTTCAAAAAAAATTTCGAAAAAAAAAAAAAATTTCAAATTTTTTTATAAAAATTTCGAAATTTTTTTTTTCGAAAAAAAGAAAAATATATTAAAACCACGAGGGACGATTTTTGTAAATCCTCAAACTGATCGTTTAGTAAATTGACTAAACGATGTCACATAAATAACTAACGGTACTACGTTTTGTGCAAGTTGAAAAATAATTTGAAAGTACATTGGTATATCGTAATAAAAAAGTAATGGTTCTGTGGTAAGTTCAGGAAAGTAGGGTTGGGTATTCTAATGGTTTTACACATAAGTTAACGATAATGATAAACTTAAAAGAGCTCCACCCAAGTCAATATCAACAACTTAGATATAGTGGAAACTTTTAGGTTTTACCACTTACTCATTTGTTAATTGGTGGTGGAAATCATTATAACCGTAAAAGAAAAAAGTTTTATCATTTCTTTTGTTTTGATATCGTCATGTATGTTATATGACATGTGTTTCTCCACCGTAAACAAATGTTACATAAAAAGTTTTGAAACACAATCATGTCCATTTTCTATATCTGAAGTACACTCAAGTTCCACTTAAACACGAAAGCTAAAGTCATTGGTGGCTTCTAGTCTAATTGGGTATTGTATCATAACGCAATATTGACATTTACCTGACGTTATCTAACACAATATGGGAAATTTGTTGATTATTATGCTAAAAAAAGAATACGACTTTGATACTAAATTTGTATTATACTCCTTTTAGGTTTGATTGTCAAACCTAACCTTTTTATTTAATCATGTGATTTTTTTTCTAGGAAGTTCAGTATTAGTTTAAGAAGCATATGCTATATGATTGAACAATATTCCATTAATACACCACATGACAATATAGTCTATATCTAATATCAACATCCACCAAAAGTAAATATTTAATGCATTTCATCTAATATTAATAGCTAATAACTCGATTTTAATTGAAGTATTTTGATGTTTATCTAGTGGCGAAAGAAAGGTCGTTAGTGTTTTACGGAAGCATAAAAGACGATAAATTATGATATACGCAATTTCATACTTGTATCTAATAATTTGGATACTGGGGTTTCATGTATCTAAAAATTAGGTATTCCAAATTAGTTTAAACTTTTATATGAGTTACAAAGTGATAATTCATATATCTCAATTTTTGAATCAATTTCAAAAAAAAAAATCGAAATCCGGAAATGGATATTTTTAACACCTCAATTGCAGTCTTTTCCTTTTAATTTATCATATCAGCAAGTATTTACGAGTTGTGTCATATACTTCAATAATTTTAGAAACTCGGAGATAATATAGTAAGTATAAAACTCGAGATATAATAAATTTATAGAATTTGGAGGCCTTTAAAGATCGAAGGCCTAAAGTGGTAGCTTTATTAGCTTTACCCTCGAAACAATTCTGGTTGAAAGAGTAATGCAATTCTAGCTTGTAGCGTTAAAACAGAAAGAGTTAGCACTAAGGTGTTTTATTTACGTAATACGAAATGTCTTATCTGAATATCACGAACAAAAAGTAGGTTTGCTGTATAGAAAGTTGCTCCTTTGTGATCAATTTATAACTAGAGCTTACAGTCGGATGCCAAAATGAGGATAACTGAATCACCATGGTGATTTCGCAATTCTGCTTCGTTGGTCCAAGGTTGAAGGAAACAACACAGTACTACGTATAATTTTATGCATAAGCACGGAACCCAGTTATTATTTATAACAATTATATAGTTGACAACTACAAAATGTCACAGACTCGAATCTATACGATGCGGACAAGAGTGGAGTTGTTCTGCTTACTACTTATGACTTCTTAATGATGCTAGGAAATTTTAACCTTCTACATCCATCCGTCTATAATAAGTGTCCTCAGTTGATTTTAAGTATTTTTCCATCAACTTTGACCTTAAATTATTTTGTTTGTGTATTTATAATACTTATGTAAATTATATCACAATGAAAATACATTTAAAAAACAACTTCATTCAATTTATTTTACATCATGTATTAATTACAAAAGGAGTAAATAATTACGGTCAAGTTGACCTATACAAATGACTCAAAAGTCAAAAGTGGACACTTATTAGGACCGGAGGGAGGGGAACTTAAAGTTTTAATAAGAGTCCTATACATACAAGAGAGTAATGCGAAAAAAACATAGAAATAGAAAAGAATCAAGTTTAATCCCAATGAGAGGCTGTGACGAAAGGAGACTTTTGTCTAACCTCTCTGATTTTGCACTGCCATCCTTTCCGATACTTCAGAAAGAGAATTTAAGTTGCAGTTTATTAGGGACTTGACAAAATAGCACGTCTCGTCATTTGTGTTGCCATCGGGTATGTCCACCACGAATGACTCGATTACTAATGTTCCTGATCTTTCTTCTATTATCTCTGGATGAACCGTAAGTATTGAAGAATAGTTCTGCAAAATTATGGACAGAGTTATGAAAATTTAGTTGCAATTTCATATCATACTTATATTTTTTATAAACACATGAAACCAAAAAAACTTCTTTGAAAGTTAATTAATTAGGCCCTGTTTGGTAGATTTCATTTCCCTCGCTACCACCCATATTTTTCTTTCCGGCTACAAATCTAAAGTGGTAATACACCTAAAGAAACACGTATCAAGCGTAACGTTTCACTATCAGATGGCTTATCGAGTATAAAACGACTCTTTATCTTATACTAACAACAACTATTTTACCTTTTTAATCAACATGACCTATATTCCACCCAAAACATGCTGAATTACAAACTGATGGTATTTCAAAAATTAACTAATTAAGGAATATTTGTTCATAATCATACTATAGTTTACAAAAGTTGGAAAATTAATATGATACCTTTAGCCTATGGTCACCATCCACGATCTTAATACCAAGAATGTGTTCATCATCATCAAGAAGCTCCAAACGCTCCGTACTCGTTGTAGCCGGAAGCCCTGACTTGACATTTACTTGTCTAACGCTACCTATATTTAGGTCTCCAGCTTGCATAGTACATCGACTCACAAAAGGCTTGTATTTTTGTGGTTCATCAAATCTCCTAACTAATGACCAAACCTATATAACAAAACAACAAACAAACAACGTTAGTGGCGGAACTTGAACATTTTTATACGACGGACAAAACTTGAATATTTTTATCAAGGGGCCAATAACTAAATTATAAGAAAACTTAACATGATAATTCCAAGGTTATAAGAACAGAACATATACAAATAGAGAAGGAAATATTACGATATCGACAGGAGCTTTGATATGTTTAACAACAACAGAAATGCACTGTTGGCTATTTGGGTTATGCTTGTGATGTCTTCGTATGTAGTAAGCTGGTTCCATAGTTGATTTCTATGTGATGATGATTTATGATGCCCTTTCAGTTATTGAAAACTTGGAAAAGCTTTATGTTGATTTGATGGAGAATCAAGACAAGTGGAATATATATATATTGTTTTAACCACCTTGCTTTTAAATAAGGAAGATAGGAAATTTGCGAACGTTGATAGCCAATACTTATGTCCCACTACCTTTGAATAAAAAGACAAAATACCATGACCCGAATCATTTGAGGTGATTTGCACCCTGAAACATTTTATTTGCACACTCAAATTATTGTGTCATACTTTTAACATTAATGTCTTGAATTGCACACTCCATTAATTAATGTAGAGGTATAAATGTCAAGAGACAAACATTTTAAGTTTGCAAATCAAAATGTAAAATGTGCAAATCTTTTGCCATAACTCATGGATAGCTGCACACACACCAAGTTAGATACCCGACCCGATACTTGATTTTTTTTTCTTTAAACTTTATTTTTATATAAAACAATGAGAAATTTGATAAACGTAATCAATTGAAAAAACTATTAATCTTAGCTAACATATAAATATGATACTTTCACAACTATTAATCTTAGGTAACATATAAATATGATACTTTCACTTTGTATAACGATATAAAGCTTGTGACCATAACACAAAGTTAAAAAAATTCCCAAATAACAATTCTATCCTTTCAACTTGTAGGTTCATTAAAAGTTCACAGAATAGAATATTTAAGCTAACGAGAACAATATATCAAAATTTCTTCCTTTCATAGTTAAGAAAATCAGTAATAATATCTTTATAGGATGATTTTCTAACCATAATTCTCAATTTTTGATAGTTCTATACATGTTTATTGTCATGATTAATTGCTTTTAATGTGTGACAAAACTGTTTTGACCCGATGGTCGAACCGAAGACCCGATAGCTCAAGCAGGCTGATAAAAAAAACCTGGTTTCTAGAACAAAGCGTTGCCATTTTGTTGGACCGAGTCAATTAACTTTGATGGGGCCCACATGGGGTCCTTGACCTCATCAACTAGCCGACCATTTATTGAATGTAAGTTTGTCAATGTGAAGAAAGTCCACTAGTCGAGCAATATTTAATATGCCAAGATAATTTGATACATATCTTATCGATTAGTTAGCCTACAAATAAATTAGAGTAATCCTTGTGTTTAATGGTTACTAGTTTTAATGTATGTTTTTTTTAAATATATGTATGATTTTTGTAGGATAATAGGAAATCTGTATATCTCATTATGAATCATACGATGGAAAATAAATACAACTAATTAGAGAATTCTAGATATGGGCTTGAGCCCATGACAAATACTAATATAAGTATACAACTAATAACTAATACGGGCTAACACTCCTTCACAGTTGGAGCGAGAGAACAACGGACGCTCAAACTGGAGCGAAACTCCTCAAATAAAGCAGAAGGTAAGCCTTTGGTGAAAATATCCGCAAACTAATAACGCGAAAGCACATGAAGCACTCGGACTTGACCAGCAGCAACCAAATCACGAACAAAATGTATTTTAATCTCAATATGTTTCGTACGTTGATGCTGAACCGGATTGCACGATAAATAAACAACACTGACATTGTCACAGTAGACGAGCGTAGCGAAAGATAAAGGAGTGTGCAACTCACGTAGTAAATTGTGTAACCAACAAGTCTCAGCAACAGCATTGGCAACACCACGATACTCAGCCTCTGCACTGGAACGAGAAAGCGTCGGCTGACGCTTAGAGGACCAAGAGAGTAAGTTGTTGCCGAGAAAAACACGGTAACCTGAAGTCGAGCGTCGAGTAGTAGGATAATCAGCCCAATCTGCATCTGAATAAGCAACCAAATCTGTAGTCGAGGATGAAAATAACTGCAGCCCATAATCCAAAGTGCCACGAACATACCGCATAATCCGCTTAAGAGCCGCAAAATGAGGCTCCCGAGGATCATGAATATAAAGACACACCTGCTGAACTGCATAAGAAATATCCGAACGAGTAAAAGTGAGATACTGTAGAGAACATGCAAGACTCCGATATAGAGTCGGATCAGAAACCAGATCATCATCACTTCCCAGTTTAGACTCGGTATCAATAGGAGTCCGATTAGGATTACAATTAACCATATGTTCCCTCTCAAGAACCTCAACAGCATATTTTTTCTGAGATAAAAACAACCCGGAAGAATCACGTGTAACAGAGATACCCAAAAAATAATTGAGCAAACCCAGATCTTTCATAGCAAACTCCTGATGTAACGATCTCATAATCTGCTGCAACAAAATCTCAGAAGAAGCTGTGAGAACAATATCATTAACATACAATAATAAGTAATTAGTATCGATCCCCTTTCTATTGATAAATAAAAAGGAGTCACAGCGACTATGAGCCCCAAGTAATATAAGATGCAAACTGCTGAAACCAAGTTCGGGGGGCCTATTTAAGCTCATAGAGATATCGCTGTAATAAACACACATAATCAGGATGAACATAATCCCGAAATCCATGAGGCTGATGCATATAACCCGTCTTAGAAAGATCACCATGTAAAAAAACATTCTTGACATCAAGCTGATAAATCGGCCAATGTCAAGAAGTAGCTAAACTAAGAACAGTTAGAATAGTACATGGTTTAACAACCGGTCTGAAAGTCTCATCAACATCAACACCCTCTAGCTATGTACTACCATTTGCCACAAGACGAGCCTTGTAGCGACTAAGTTTGCCATCTGCCAGATACTTGTGACAAAAAAGCCACATACAACAAACTATATTGGTATCTGATGGTCTAGGTACTAAAATCCAAGTTTTATTTTTAATAAGCGCATGATAGTCATCACGCATAGCATTTTGCCAGTTTGGATCACTAAACGCATCATGATAAGATTTGGGTAACGATGAAACCAAAGACACATGTAAATTGAGACGCTCAGTGGGACGATTAGTCTCGACACGAAAACGTGTAACCATGTGGTGAACCGAGTCAAAGTTTGGGTTAACTGGGGGATTTTGGACTATAGCGGATGCATGTTGGTCCGAAACTATTATGTTTTGGTGCGGGACAACCGTAGGTGAGAATTAAAGATGGACTGGTGTATGTTGGGCCACGAGGGATGACTATTAGATAGGTGAATGGAGTTGGGCCGAAGATGGGGAAGCAGGTGTTGGTAGGGCCGCGGTAGGGGACTGTTGGGCTGCGGGTTCGGTTGGATGTTGTTGATGCGGTAATAGATTAGTTTGTCCAATAGTTGGTATGGTAAGGGTATGATTTGGAATAGTAGGGCGTAGATCAAAGGTATAAGCGGAAGTGGATTTGGGTATGGTGGAGCCATAGGGAAACACAGTTTCATCAAAAGTGGCATGACGTGAAATAATTATTTTGTTGGTGTGTAGGTTAAGGCAACGATACCCTTTATGAGAAGAGGCATATCCTAAAAAATTAAAGGGTGTTGCACATGGTTCAAGTTTGTGAAATGGATAAAGGTGATGGTAACATAAACATCCAAAAATATGTAAAAGGGTATAGTTGAGATCTTTGCCATATAAATGAGTGTAGGGAATGTCATTAGCAATAGCAGTTAAAGGCAAGATATTTAGTAAGTGTGTGTGGCCATATTAAGAGCTTCGACCCAAAAAGTTGGTGGAAGGTTTGCTTGGAAAAGGAGGGTACGAATGAGGTTATTAATTGTACGAACCATTCATTCAGACTTCCCATTCTGTTGAGAGGTTTGGAGACACAAAAAGCGGAACTGAATTCCATTTTGGGCAAAAAGGGTGTGTAGGCGACGGTTGTCGAATTCACCACCATTATCACATTAGAATGACTTAATTTCACACTAAAATTGAGTGCGAACAAAATTACAAAATAACACAAATTTGGACATAACATCAGATTTATTAACCAAAGGATAAACCCAAACAAACTGAGAATAATGATCTAAAAACAAAACATAATATTTAAAACCTGAAAGACTCAAAATGGGTGAAATCCACACATTCGAGTGAATAATGTCAAAACAAGAACGAATCATAGCATTAGAGCTAAACAAACAGAAGCCTCACGTGTTTGATAAGCTGACAAGCATAACAAAGAACAGGAGGCTTCTCTTTATTACACGAAATAAAATTAGAAGAAATAAGATGACGCATCACTCACCCCCTGGGTGTCCAAGACGTTGGTGCCACGTATGTTGACTAACAAGGAAAGCATGAGGGGTAGGATATGGAGCTGTGACTGGGTAAAGATCCCCCGTACTATCACATCAGAGAAGCACCCGATGAGTTTTGAAGTCCTTGACAGAAAAACTAAATGCATCGAATTTAATGGTGCAATTATTATCACGAACGAACTGACGAACAAATATTAAGTTATTGAAAATATTAGGAGTGATAAGAACGCTATTTAAATGTAAAGATTTAAGAGGAGTTGACAAAATACTATGGCCCGTATTAGTGACGGGTATAGAATGACCATCACCAACCGAGATAGACGAATACATAAATGTATTAAAAACTATACTTAGACTATTAATCGAGTTATTTAAATGAGAACTCGCACTTGTATCCATGTTCCAAGCACCTGTAGTAGGATCTTGAAGAGTCTCGGTAGTGAAAGCTTGAGGTAAAGTGGTTGCTTGACCTGCAGAAACTATAGACCCAGATAAACCGAACTGTTAGGCATGTTGGGTTTGTTGGGCTTGTCCCGTAAGCTGATAACCCACCTAGGGGCCTGTTGGGTTGCTCCTAAAAACTGATATTTGAACTGATATTGTTGGGAGAATAGGTAATTAAACTAGG
Source organism: Tanacetum coccineum (assembly GCA_026074375.1). Classification (NCBI taxonomy): domain Eukaryota; kingdom Viridiplantae; phylum Streptophyta; class Magnoliopsida; order Asterales; family Asteraceae; genus Tanacetum; species Tanacetum coccineum. Next base: position 2,654 of record BQNB010106064.1, on the reverse strand, counting down.
TGGAGGAGGTACATGGGTTGTAGGAGTATAGTAAATTAGGCCAGGATAATAAGTAGTAGGTTGTGTAGATTAATGAACAAAGCCAGGAGAGATATTGCTTGGGCCGATTGCAGATGAGTGAACAAAACTAGTAAGGAGCATGCCATTAATATTAGTATTCCCTAGTGAGGTCAAACTTGTGAGACCAACATTACCCAATTGACCAAGGAAATTAACTAGCAGCTCATTTGTATTATTACGTGGTCCACTCATGGTTACATATTATTATGGTTAGGAAAAAGTATGTTATAAGAAACGTATGGCAGTGATGGTGTAGGGTTTATTTGGGTGAGATTTGTATTGTATGCAACAAGCTAAAAACAAAAGCAAACCAGTTGTGACCTTGCACAACAAATCAATAACAAATAAATCGTGACCTTGCACGACAAACAACCTCGTGACCTAAGCACGAAGAATACGAATGTGACATTAAACGATTGAAGAGAACTGGTGACCTAAACACCAAAATTGAAGACGATGATATTTTTAGGGTTAGGGTTTTTGAGGATCAAAAAAGAGGCGTGATACCATGTCGGATAATAGGAAATCTATATATCTCATTATGAATCATACGATGGAATATAAATACAAGAGGATTCTAGATGTCGGTTTGAGCTCGTGACAAATACTAATACAAGTATACAACTAATCACTAACACGGGCTAACAATTTTTTTCTGTTTTATAAGTTATGTTATAGAGTATTATCGAAATCATATGAAGACAATAGATTCATATCTTTTATATATTATATGAACTTGAAGATAATTAATAAATTTTTTTCTTTTGATTTACCTGTTTTTTAACTAGACATTGTGAGCCGGCTAAT
>BQNB010106063.1:0-23469 GCA_026074375.1 Tanacetum coccineum | reverse complement strand
GAGATCACTTGTAAATGTCGTAGATAAATTTTATATGGATTTGGTAGTGTGTTTGTATGGAGCCGTGGGTAAGAGAGGCAAAGGGAGAGAAAAGGGAGAGAAAACCAAACTTTCTAATCACCTTGGGATGTCTTAGATATGTAGTGAGATCACTTGTAAATGTCGTAGATAAATTTTATATGGATTTGGTAGTGTGTTTGTATGGAGCCGTGGGTAAGAGAGGCAAAGGGAGAGAAAATGGTGAAGTTTTCTAGCTAAAAATGAAGTGTATTTGCTTATTTACTAGTTGTTTGTGTTTATATATTGCCAAGACTAGTCAAAAGACACAATGAGGGTTTTTAGGGAAAGTTTTGGTCAAAGACTATTAGGCTTGGTAAGAAAAAGAGCACTTGGTTCCCAAATCATGAGAACATCCCATGAAAACAAGGAAGATGTTTTGCAAGATATTATCTTTGGTTCTATCCTCACCATATCCGGCCATATAAGTATATAAGTGATGATATTTTATAAATTTTAAATATTGGGTACAATTGTGGGTACTTGTTGAAGCGTAGAAAAGTTTTTTTGGTTTCGGGAATGCCTAAACGTATTTTATCGCGAAACGTAAACACTTTACACAACCAATAAAATTAACATGAACAAAGTTAATAATTATCCTTAAAATAATTACTTAACACTTGCTTGATGTAAACATTTAATTGTTTGGTGTCATCCGGTTACAGTGTGAACGATAATTTTAGTTACGCGATTTAACTTATACGATTTCCGATTTATAAGCAAGCGGTACATTACCTAAAATAAAATACATAGTGAATTTATTCTTTGACGTTGTCAATGACCTAAGACACGGAGGTGTTATATTCTTCCCCAATTAAATGAGCCTTGTCCTAAGGATTATGACGCTCGACACTTGACGACGGGTGCGGTCTTTGTGAAGAAGGGTGGATACTTCTTCCTTGAATTGGTCTCTCACGTTCCTATGTGAACTCTAGGACACTCTTCCTGGAGTTCCATCGAACCTTGATTATTAGAATGTGGCTTCGCTTTAACTGTTTAACTTTGTGATCCATGATTTCTACTGGCTCTTCGACAAAATGAAGCTTGTCATCAAAGTGAAGTCCATCCAACGGAACAGCTAATGGTTCGTCAGCATAGCACTTCTTCAAGTTGGATACATGAAACGTACAATGAACTCTGCTCAGCTCTTGAGGCAGCTCAAGCTGGTAAGCAACGGCTCCAACCTTTTCTAACACCTTGAAAGGTCTAATATTTCTTGGGTTCAACTTCCCCCGTTTGCCAAAACGGATAACTCCTTTCCAAGGTGATATCTTTAATATGACTCGGTTGCCAACTTGAAATTCTAAAGGCTTACACCTCTCATTGGCTTAACTCTTTTGGCGAGCAAGTTTGATTGCGAATTTCCCTAGGGTGACTAGTGGTGTGTCTTGGCTCCTTGGCTTAGGATTTGGTATAAGATGACGTCGACTTTATTGTAAGATTATGTAAGAGTTTACTTAGTTATCATGATTATTAGTTGGTTTCTCGTGATAAATTTATTTTACGAATACCCCCACAAGACTTGATATAAATAGAAAATTGTTTCTAAGAACTTTGTAAAGGTGTTACTCTCAGCATGGCATGGTTCTCCTTCTTGAATTATACATATGATCGAGGGCATGTATAATTGAGGACTAACGATGCATTGCTCATTTTCATCAAAATAGCGTTATGATCTCATGATATTTGTGAGAGTTGCTTTATATATAATAAGTAGAGAATTAAAGTAGTTTTGATGAAATTTTCACAACACATTGATTTGATAGATAATTTGAAATCATTCGTACAACACAACATAAATTTAAGAGAAAATACAACGAGAATTCTTAAAGGAATAGAGTCTAGACATTGATATCATCCTCCATGTTGTTAAGGTCTTGATTGGTTTCTCCTCCTCTTAAGGACATGCACCATTCACTTGGTCCTAGTACCTCAGCTTGGGTTCCTTGGTTCTGTTCTTTAACTACGGGGGGCAATCACTTCTGTAATGCCCTTGATTCCTACATTCATAGCAAGTGGGGTTTCTCTGATTGTTAGTAGCAGCAGGACTCCTGCAGTCTCGGGTCAAGTGACCAACTTTCTTGTACTTTGCGCACTTTACAGTGTACTGGCCATTGTAATGAAACTTGCACTTGTTGCACAATGATAGGTTCCAAATCTCCTTCTGTTCACCAAACAATGAAGTTATAAGCTTGAGCAAACCTTGCTTCTTGGGAGGTTGTTGTTGAGTTTGGTTGTTATTATCATCTTGCTTCCTTTTGTTCTTTGTCTAACGTTCAGCAAAAGTACGGATTTTCTTGTCCATCAGTTCAGTTGCCATTTCAATTACCTTTTGCAGTGTCTTAGGCTTTGTTGCAAACCATACTTACGTGTTTATGTCGGAGCAAACTACGACTTATCTCTTCAATCTTATCCGATTTTTTAGGAAACATCTCTATCACCAGCAATGCCAATTCCTGTAATACGTTGGTTGTACCTTATCACGTCGGTACCTTTTACTTTCAAGTTCCATATCTCGACCTCGAGCTTCTTAATCTCGTTCCTCGGGCAGTACTTGTTAGTCATCTTCTTTTTTAGTTTTGTTCAAGTCATTGCATATGCAACATCGTGACCAACAGTTCCTAACATGGGGAGTTCACCATGGTTGAGCACTTCCAAGAAGAGTACAAGTGGAAAACTTGATTTGGTTTTCCACAGAGCAGTTTCTTATACGGAACACAGTTTCCATTTTCTCAAACCATTGAGTCAATTCGACAACTCCTTTTGTGCCCTTGAAATTCAGAGGTTGGCACTTCATAAAGTCTGGGTAGGTGCACTCACGATCGACTCGCTCATTTCTTCTAACACCCGTTCTTGAATTATGGCTGTCATCACCATTCATGCTTCTGTCTGCATCACGTGCTGCCAATGTATCGGTAATGCCTTTGTCGATCAGTGCCTTAAGCTGGGCATTAGTGACAGATGTGGTGGTGGTTGTTGTGGCTAGTGATGCCCTTGTGGTTCTTTTCTTTGGTGTCATTTCCTTCAAATCACCGAGTAATAAAATGAAATTAGTATAGTTCTCTAAGTCGTGCTTCAAAGATGAAATGTTGTAGGATGATATGTTAAAGTCGTGACCATCGTGTTACTTGTAAAGTTTTGAGGAATGTTCTAGTATTTATATAAATAGCTCATATATAAATAATTGTAAAATATACGTAATATAATATAAACACGTATATGAATCATGAAAGCAACTAGTATGACCAACTAATGCAACTCAATAGTGTATGTATGTCCCGTAAAAATCTTTTGAAAATGTGATCGTTGAAAGTGGTTATAGTCTACGTAGAATGCAACCTAGTTCTCTATAACCTTGGCTCTAATTACCAATCTGTAACACCTCCAAAATGGGTCGCAGTGGAATATGGGTTTGGGAGCATTATTCATATACATTGCACGAGTTTTATAGAGAATGACCTCGTAATGTGTCATTTGAAAAGAATCCTAAATTATTTTGACTCCAATGCAACATCACATAGTCCAAGCATCTTATTCTCCTTAGAAAAACATGCTTAAAAAGTTGTCTAACATAAAGTTGGTAAGATATAGGTTTGTTTAAGTATAATGTTAAATCCAAGGTTTTGTAAAGTATGTTTGACCGTTTAATATACCATATAGTCACAAAAACTTATGTATGAATGTTTTATACCAAAGGGTTGCAATGTATGCATACCATTTCAAATCCTTAAAATGTCACAAAAAGTTAAGTATAGTTTGACTACATGTTCAAAGTATGAGTTTACACTTTATTCAACGCTAACGTAAATTTTTTGTGTGTATAATGCGGATGATACGATTACTCTATGTTATGAAACTACTGCGTAGATCATATATATGCCACTTTATGCGAGGCAACGTTAAGTGTTGTGGTTTGTATAAATGTGGTGCTCCGACATGCTATACGTTCGTTTGCCTAGTGTAGCTAATCACCAGATATGGGGCTGTCACACTGAATAGATTGAATTTATTACATTCACGCTCACCCTCAGGTAATTTATAGATCAATCTGCTTAAGCTAATCGGGTATTCCCTTTGGTAAAGTTAAAGTATTGTCCTTTTCTGTTTCAAAAATAAGTGAAACAAGCATTGTATTTCGTCTCAAAATAAGTAATTGAGTATGTAGACTAGTTGTAAAATGAATTGTAAATGCACACGTAATAAATTCAAATCAATCACGTAAATGAATTTGGTAACAAGCATGTTCTCACCCCTATAAGTTATAAGGGTTAAATATATATAGTAAACACGTGGGGCTTACTATAACTCACCTCGAGTAAAATGAATATCAAGTATATCACAAAAATGCGTCAGATAAACGCGAATTGAACCTAATTAATAGAGGTAGTATGAGTTACTAAGAACTTGATTGACTATTACCATATTCAATTTATATATAGCTACATTACTATCTAATCGCATTTGTTGATCTAAATTTTATAAAGTTAAAATGTTTATAAATATTTCATTAGTAAAAACGTCGTAATTTTCCCGTTTTAAGCCCGTTTGGTATGTTTCTTACGTCCACGGTTTCGTATTAAGACGAGTTATCAAAATATTTCATTTTCATATTTTTAGTCCCCTAGTGAACAGTGGTTTTTACTGTTCATATACTTTTATAAAATTATTTATATAAAATTTGTCCTCGTAAACTCGTATATGTCGTATTTTATTCGTTTTAACTCCATTTTTAGTGATTCTTTCGAGTACGTCTTTGTTATTGAAAGTTCTATCAAATTAGTGATGTTTTCAAAATATATACATCTGATGTGAACAGTAATGTTTATTAAATTATTTTAATACAAGTATTTATTAACGTAAACTTGCGTAATTCATAACTCCTTCGTTATTGATCCAAAAATTTCAATTCTTAATGTTTTGGAATCCTAAAAATATGTACTATCTGATAAAAATAATCATTTTTATATATCAGAAGTAAAACTTAAAGAGTTTTTATAAAAAAAATTTATAAACGCGTTTACGTTTAATTAACGTATAACTTGAAATTAGCGTATCTGCTTCATTATAAATCGGTTTTTTGAGTTCTCTACATGCCCACGATCTTTCTGACATGTATTATTTTATAAAAATATAAAATATATATGTTAAATTCGAATTCCAAACAGAAGGGTTTGGTCCTTTTTGTAAAAATATGTTTAAACCATTATTTTATAACTTTTAGTTTAGTACCCTTGTTACAAGTCCATTACAACCCTTAATATAACATGTCTTACACACCTAGGGTCCTTAGTCCATGATTAGTACAAATATTGTCCAAGAATCACAAGATACATAAGTTTACATACTCATTTGTTCATGAACTTTTATATATACACTTTTTAGGTGTCTTGTTTATATATTCTTTTTATACATAAACCACCCATGTACAATACTTATACATCCATTATAACATGATATCAACATCCATCTGTCATATGTGAAAGTGTACCAAATCATAAACAAGTGTAAAAGTCCATTTTTACAAGTAAATAAGTTCTTAGATGGTGATTAACTATACAAACATTATATATGCATAAAATCATGAAAGTAAAGATATTAAGAGTTTTAGGTAACCTTAATATGAAGTAGGATGATGAAAAATATGATCTAAACCCTTGTCTAGCAAACAAACCCAAGCTTACAACACTTGAAAACCCTAAAACCAAATGAAACCCTAATCTTGCTTTTCCTTTGCTTAACACTTGTAAACCTCAAACCAAACCTTCTAATCACCTTGGGATATCTTAGATATGTTGTAGGAGTGCTTGTAAATGTGGTAAATAAATTGTGTATTGTTTATTTATGTCTTTGGTTTTGAGCCGTGGGTTGGAGTAACACAAAGAAATAAATAGTAAAGTTTTTACAATGAAAATGTGAAGTGTATGTATTTCTTATTAGTTGCTTGCAATATATACACATTTGACTATTCCAATTCACTATTAGGAAAGTCTTAGGTCAAGAAAAAATTAGGAGTAAATCATGGAAGATATTTGGTCAATCACTATTTGGGTTAGTAAGAAAAATGAGTCTTGGTTTCCTAAGAATGAGAACATCCCATGAATTCTAGGAAAGATGTTTTACAATAGATATTATCTTTTGTTCTCTCATCTTGTATCCGGCCATATAGAGATATAGGTGATGATATTTTGTAAATTTTGAGTATTGGGTACAATTGTGGTTATTTGTTGAAGCGTAGAAAAGGTTTGGTGGTTCTGGGAATGCCTAAACGTATTTTATCGCGAAACGTGAACACTTTACGCAACCAATAAAAATAAAATGAAAAAAGTTAATAATTATCCTCAAAATAATTACTTAACACTTGCTTGATGTAAACATTTAATTGTTTGATGCCCGTTTACATTGAATGATAATTTTTAGCTTACGCGATTTAACTTAACCATTTCAATTTAAAAGCAAACGCGTACAATACTAAAAATAAATAGTGAATTTATTGGCGACGTAGTATTTTGTAAAACTATATAAGCCTCTTCCAACATTGGAAGAGCAGAGCTTTGTCATTTTGTTCCTTTTCATTTAGAACCTTTTCTCTCTCTAGAAAAACTCTCTCATGTGTTTCTCTCTATAGAAGCTAGACCCAAATCCAAGAATCGGACCCCGATGTTTATGATATATGATATACCACAATTGGTATCAGAGCTTATGGGATGATTAGATCGTGTGCATGTGCGATTTCTTGCTTGTTTTAGATCGAAAAGTGTATGAATCTATCAGAAGATCTCCGAATTTTTGATGTTTGTATTGATAAAGTTTGGGTGTTTCTAGTTGCTATTGCCTTATGGTACTGTGTTGTGCAAAAGAAATCAAGCATATCGTTCAAAGGGTGATGATTATAAGTGATTTTGTGTAAAAAAATGTTCGTGTATATTCGTTAGAGGGTTGCCAGAATTTCTTCACGGCGGTTTGCTGGAAATATAATATTTTTATAAGTAGGTTCCAACCTCTGACACACGGGAGGGTTGCTTAGGTGGCAGTTGCTAAGAGGCGAGTTGATTACTAAGCAGCGAGTTGCTTTACCAGCGGTATTTGAACAGGTTGGGAGTTGCTCAATAAGCCGAGTTGCTTTAACTAAGCAGGCGAGTTGTCCTTACCAGAGGTTTGCTTACAGCGTTTGAACAAGTTATCAGCGGCGTTGTTTATTTTAATAGCAAATATCTAAAAGAAACTCTGGCGGTTTGAAACTAACGGCGGTTTGATTAAAATATAGACGGCGGTTTGTATTCCTTCTTCACGGCGGGTTGTCTTGGGCTTTCTTTTCAGCGAGTTAGTGTTCTGACGAGTTTGCCTTACAAATATCCACCAGCGAGTTGCCTTATTTCTTTGTAGTGGTTTGGTAGCTCTGGAGGCGGAGTTGTGCTTCTGTCTTAGAAATTTGAAAAAATTTCAATCTTGGGACTTAATATCACGGAAAAATCAGAAACAAATACGTCTAAACCTCACCACTTTTAACGTACACCTAACTATTCATTGATCTGATCAAAAATCATATCATATCATAATAAAAAAGAATGTCCAGTTTGTCAGAAAGGATCTTTCAGTGTGCCGGTTTCTGTTACCGGCCACCAATGGCTTGATTGAACAGACTTTGAGCCTTAGGCAACAACGGTATACGTTCTGTACTGTCTAGGAAAGGATATTGGAGGAGAACATCATGAAGACCATTTATTGAGGGACCATTTCATATGGGAACGGTCTCAGATGTTATTGCTGGAGGAACTGAGGGTGCAGTTCAACAAGATCCAGTACGTGCTAGAGTCCTTAGAGACCTTTCAGCTAAAGAAAAGGAAAGGTATAAAGCTGACATTTGTGCAACCAATATCCTACTTCAAGGTATACCAAAGGACATCTACTCACTCATCAACCACTATACTGACGCCAAAGACATTTAGGAAAACGTGAAGATGATTCTGGAAGGTTCTGAGTTAACAAAGGATGACCGGGAATCTTAATTATACGATGAATTTGAACGCTTCTGTCAAATCAAAGGAGAGACCATTCATGTTTACTATGTTAGGTTTTCGAAGCTCATTAATGACATGAGAAACATTAAGATGACCATGTCCAGAATGCAACTTAACTCTAAGTTTGTGAACAACATGTTACCTGAATGGAGTAGATTCATTATTGAAGTTAAACTAAACAAAGGTTTGAAAGAGTCTAATTTTGATCAGTTGTATGCCTACTTGAAGCAACATAAGGTACATGCAAATGAGAACAGAATGATGATGGAAAGGTTCATTCAACCTAATGATGACCCTTGGCACACTCTAGTGTCTAAATGCATAAATCAGAAGTATCCAACACAATATCAGAGTCTCCACAATCCTTAAATCAACATCAATTGTTGATAAAGTCAAATGGACACAGGAAGCTCTTCAACGGATAACTTGATTGAAAAGCCTAACCAAACACACGTGACCGCCTCAATCAATCATTCAAAGCACACATCTTCCTCAACGAACAATCACTTCCGAATTCCTCAAACGAAAGGAACATTGCTACAGGTTCAAGACGGACAAAGTTGATTGTTCAGGATGTTTGAAGGTAGATACAATGCGAATATAAGGAACGTCCATTTGCCGAGAACAATGCACGGAGGAATATGTTGAAGCTAGGAATGCTGGTGGTAAGGAACAGAGATCGGCAATGTGAATCCTGGTCAAAGCTTAAACCCATATGTGCTACAACTGCAAAGGAATCGGGCACATAGCACGAGAATGTCCACAACACAAAAGCTCGTCCTCAGGATTCAGTCTAACTTCCAAAGACAAGATGCTGCTTATGAAAATGTCATGGAGAATGGTGTTGTACTGGATGAAGAGTCAGTGGTTGGTTTCTTGCAGGAGAACCATGCCACACAATTTGATGAGATGTGGAGGATTTGGCCTCAAATGTGGACCATGTCTTTGAAGTGTTAATGCGATGCATTCGGACTATGATGTGATGAGGGTCCCACCACACAGGACCTTGTTCTTGGTATAATCTTTCATCTGAATGATCCAATCTCGATGAAGTGGGCTCATCATATGATCGAATACTCCGTTGAGGTACAGATCATGTACCGTTGTAGATCATATGGATGTGTATCAATGAAGTACACGAGATGCAAAGCGTTGTAACACACAACTCCGTTGTGGAACTTTGATGCTTGACTATACGGTGATAGTAATTTATTCCGTATGGATCAGTTATTGGAATCGACAATCGAAGAAACTTGTTCGTTTGTACAAAGTTAATGTATCTTCTGTATGAAATGATGCATGATGTCAATTTCGATGTAATGCATGATCTAGTGTCTAACCAAAGTAGGTCAGCAAATAAGAAGGTTAAAGTGGTTAATGACACATTGACTTCTGAACTTGCCGAGATATAAGGACTGGTCGGGGGTGTACTGAATAACGGGCGCTAAGTTTGAATTAACTGATAGAGAACGAACAGATTGATGAACAATTGAGAATAATTATCCTGACCGAAATCGAAAAGAACTTCTTTAAAATCGGAACTTCATTCTGCACAATGCAACTTCGTATCTACTCTTAACTATCATAAGATAGTAAAGGGATGAAGATCATTTTGAAAAAGGATTTTAAACAAAAAGAAGACAAATTCCTTGAAGAGTTTTTAGACATTAAAAGGCTAAAAGAAAAGGTTGAAGATAGATTATACAAACCAGATCAATCTGTACAAACGGTTCACATGATATGTAAACCAAAATCGTTTTTGATGAAAAGAACAGGTACGCGAAGGCTACAAAATATCCTTATGTCTCACCGTGCAAGCAAAGTTCAACCAAAACTCTATAATGGTCATGTATTAGTCATGTCCAATCATGCACGTCCTGTTGTGCATGACTCAGAGGACACTCGTGATATGACTGAGATAACTAGGAAAAGAATGATAGAGAAAATGCAAAGCCCTCAATGTGTGGAAAATAAAGTTAGGATTGCCCTCCCCCTAGATTACTCGAAGGAGAACCTTCTTGCAACCTTTGCTCCATAAAGAAATTTGACCCCAGAACAGATATTTTGGTCCATAGATAATAATGACAGGAAAAAGGCTGAGACCTCAGTTCCAAAACCACTTTCAGCATTGACAGTGTATCCACCCAATACTCCTGTCAAGCTTGTCCCTAGAGTTCTTCCAACTAAAAGTCAAGTGAAGATTAATCTTTATGTACTCACACAACTTTTTACGGAATTTTGACAAAAACTTGCAAAAAGAGAATCACCCCCAACAGGTGTTACTGAGGGGGAAAAGAGGTTTGGATACAAAACAAATAAATGTTACCTCACTGAAGTTATTCATTTTTCTAAACTCTTATAGAACACTTTGCAGGTGTTCAAACGGACCCTCGTTAAAGAAGTTAAGTATTGGAGAAATTTTGATCAAATGTCAGATGAGGTAGATCAGAATGTCGTGGAACAAGCAATGTGCTGAATTGTTGCTAAAGAAAAACTTCTCATTGAAAAATGTGAATCTTTTGATTGCTTATTGTTTGTCGATTTCAAACTGTTGTTTTTGATGTGAAAAATCACGTTGTCAGATCTTGAAGCCTGAGATGTCTAATGTTCATAATGAGTCAAAAAATAAAATCATATTTACAAAAACTTGTGAAAGGGAATACCTAAATTTGCAATTAAAGTATCAACATCTTCAAGATAAGTTTTGATAATAAAAAATTCCTCATGCCATCACAGGAAGCTCATGATTTTAACTCATTCTTTTAAGATCAGAATCTAAACATCAGATTCAAGAAAAAGAACAACGTGATTAGAGACTTGAATAGTTCTGTCTTAATGTGAATGACAGAAGTGTGAGCCTTATATTGCTACGATTCAATGTCCACTGATTCTTCTTGAACACGAGATGTGCGTTTAGAGCGAAAATAGAAAATGTTAAGCAACACTTACAAGGAAATTTTGAGTCTATTATGATAACGCGCACTAGGCACTAATGAACAGACATCTTCCTTGTTAACACAGATTGAGGATCTAAAGGCTCAATTAGAAGGCAACTTGAAAGTTGCCACTAGAAGTTCTGTCAAAACAAAAGTTCTTGCTCCTGGTATGTATGCCATAGATGTTAGGATCCAATCCCTCCCTGCCTTAAGAACAATTGGAATGGTCTTTTAACTATATCAACCTTCGTAAGGAGAGTGTTAGAAACTGTTAGGGAGATTGTAGAGGAAGCTAGAGTAGTTAAACACTAGTTAATGTACTTAACTATGGCTTGTCATTACTCTAAGCTTTCTCAGCTATTGGTAGGATTTGTTATTTGGCACTTGCCAAAAGATTTCACGAAGAGATAGCAAGGCTCCTTCTATCACTTTACCTAGGAAAAAAGCAAGTTACTTTTACTGATAAAGCTGTTACATCTACTAATAACACACAGAAAAAGGAGTGCACCAGAAACTCACGTCTAATGTCCAGGTGATTCCTTCTACAGGAGTAAAGCAAGTCACCTGGTGCAAGGGATCAAAGCACTAGAAACCAATACAATAGCACAATAGGATCCTGCCTGCTAAGAGTGTGAATAAGAAGAAAGTAAAAAGACCATCCTAGAACAAATAAGTCTGTTTGGACAAAAGTGAATCGAGTTGATTCTAGCATTAGCTCTAAGCATGGTTGTTAATTAATTCGAATTATGAATCTGTGTGCAAAAACATTGTAACAAATGTTTGAATTCTGCAAATCATGAAATATGTGTTGTTAATATTTTGAGCTCTGTGAATGCTACCCACTGTTAAAATTTGTCTTGAATTGAAGGAAGCAGAGAATTTGGAAACCAAAAAGGAAAACTGTTCTGATAAACAGTCTGAACAGACCAAGCAGATTTAGCAACCAAAAGGGCAAATGTCTGATAACAGTTTTGAACATAGTACCAAGCAGGGTTTGGATAGCAATGGGCAAACTATTCTGCTAAATGTGGTTATCAATGGAGACCCACAGGAAAGAATTTGCCTTAGGAGTACTTATGCCCTTTAACTGGGCTTCTGTTTAGTTTTCAGTGTCATGTACTCTATGTCAAGCTAACAAACAGGACCCCAAGCACAAATTGGGATCCGAAATCTCCAAACCCTCCCAATTCGTCTGTTTTCAATGCAGAGGTGTACAGTCATCTTTTAGTATCTGGGTCTCAGGATGTTCAAACTCGTTTAGGAGGGAAAGAAATGGCTCCTGTACGCATCAGTTCAGGACCCGAGCCTATCATGATGACCCCTGGACAACTCAATTCAGGGCTCGCCCCATCGCCTGTCCCTGCAACTACATACATTCCACCAACAGATAAAGATCTGGAGATTTTATTCTAACCGATGTTCGATGAATACTTTGATCAATCTACAGATAGTGAACCAGTACCTACGGCTACTGTTGTTAACGCTCCAATTGTTTCTACAAATACATCTGTTTCTACAATGATTGCTCAAGATGCACCTTCTATAAGTCATTCACTGTCATCCTCACAAGTGCATCCTCCAGTCTTTCCTCAAGGTGTTGCAGCTGGACCAACTATCGAAGACACCTTAATTACTCAAGCTGACCTTCATCCCTCAGTTAACCCTGTTGCTGGAGAACCTGGTTCTGCACAGTCAACATCAGGGGATGTTAGTTTAGCTGAACCCAACCAAGTGAATCAACCACCGGATCATCTCAGAAAATGGACCAAGGATCACCCTCTTGATAATATCGTTGGTAATCCTTCTCGTCCGGTATCCACCAGAAAACAGTTAGCTTCCGATGCTTTGTGGTGCTGTTACCATACCGTACTGTCAAAAGTCGAACCAAAGAACTTCAAAATGGCCGTGAATGAAGATAGCTGGTTTGAAGCTATGCAAGACGAAATTCACGAATTTGATCGACTTAAAGTATGGGAACTAGTACCACGCCCAGACTATGTAATGGTTATTGGTCTCAAGTGGATTTACAAAGTCAAGCTTGATGAGTACGGTGATGTTCTGAAAAACAAAGCTCAGTTAGTAGCAAAGGGATATCGTCAAGAGGAGGGTAGTTTTTGGCAAATTACTTCAAATTGCAACCCGGTTCTCATTTGAAGGAAAGATTGTCGTCTGAAAGACAACTGTTCCTAACAACGGGTAATTATTTTATACTAAACATGGAATACTATTATATCATGAATTTGGGATTAATGTACGTTTCAGTGCATTTTTCTTAATTCGGAAGAGAAGTCTTCCTGTTTGATAACCAAATAATTTTTCTTAATTGATTCTTCAAAATTATTTATGTTAACCACGGTGGTAAAAGTGTTGTTTGAAAATCAATCCGGACAAATTTTGACAACTCAATCAATACTAAAGCTCTTTCAATAGAAAAAGGGTCATCGTTGAGGGGAAGTGTTGTTCAAATTTAATGTCTGGGTGCCGATTGGAAAGTGTAACCGGGTCTTGGAGAGACAAAAGAAGCTAAGGAACCAAATCTTCAGAGCTCTCACTGCATCTGTTGATGTTCCTTCTAGCGTAACAAAGACAACTGATACAACATCAACACTTCCACCACCACCACCTCCACTACAAAAACCTATAGGTCATCGAGATATTTAGGAGAAAGTTAAAAGTTCAGAAATCTCGAATGCATCAATTAGTGGAGACTCAAGTATATATTGTGCTACCAACTAATCAAGAGAAGTGAATGATTAAGATCAATATCATCGGTAATGCAACAAACATCTTGTACATTCTTAACATGTAAGGAATTTGATGTTAGTTCAGTGTATAATCATTTCAGAGTTTTTTCATTAAACTTAAAAAACCAGGTTTTTTGAGATTAATAAACGAAAAAATCTTTTCAAGAATTATCATAATCTGATACTAACTCATTCCCTCAAACTATATAGGTGGAGCATTAATATGTTCCATACACATCTTGTAACTAAAATATGATCATACATCTAAGGTTCTCAAGGTGTATTCTCCACCCCCATGTGCTAAACATTTTCGAATACCGATGCACATGTTGAGGGAGCTTTTTCGAAATGCAAAAAACTATCGGGTACTAAACACTTTGATAGTTATATCATAAGTAACCTGATTGAGTTTTTTCAATAGTGATTTTATGGCCAAGGTGAACTGTACCAAAAGACTTACCATGATTTTACTTTTTTCAAAAAAGTTATAAGGATGGTAAGGTTATGTATCTCGTTCTATGATTCCTGCCATAAAAAAAAAAGAAAAAAAGAACCCGGAGGATCTACCAGGACAATCTACTATTAGTACAGAAGTACCTTAGTATGATTAAAGAGGAGTAGATGTGAGAACAAGGGATAGTGCCAACTTGAGATGGAGCTAGTACTGAATATACCCAACAAGGTTGCTAGTCATGAAGTCTCCGTAAGCACTGAAGGGGTTGAGGAATGAAAAAAGAAATTGTACAATAAAGGTGTAAAGAAAGAAGCCCTACATACACTTATGGCAGAAACCAACCGGTCCAATACATATGCTGTTCAGAATCACAAGTTGATTCTGACATTAAAGATGACATCATGTACCCAGTGATGCAATGCACAAAACCCCCCCCTTACCCAGCCATACAGTTTCTCTTGAAAGAAACTTTGTCTCATTTGTCACGAAGACAAACATGCATTCTACGTCTCACTCACTTCGTGTAAGTCTTATTGAAAAAGTGTGCAGTCGCTCCCATCCATCCGATCACTAATATCAAAGCGCACTTTCGAGTCTAAGACCAAGAATCATCAATTAATTCTCGTTAGGACACATTTTCCTTTATCTTGTCCTTTCACACACTGTGGAAACAAGGTTATCTTAAGATTCCTACGCATAATCCTGTGATTTGCCAGAACAGCCGAGTGATCACGAAGGTAATCACTATGAAGATTGAAATCCTGCTAGGAGCCTACATCAAACCAAGCTCTATGTAGGTGACTTGTTGCTATCTACAAGAACAAACTATGTGTGTCAACTGTAAAGAAACCGAAGGTGCGATTCTACGTGAATCAAACTTGTTTCAGCATAAGAATTGACGGTTATGAACATTTGACAACCAATCTAAAACTATCTAAGTGTTACGTAAAATATTTTCATCATTAACACTTACACTGCAATAATCAAATAATTTTCTCTTTATTAGCTAACTGTTTCATTACAGGATCATTTAAAGATGGAGATGGAGATGGAGATACCCAGTTCCAGTAATGTCAAGTTAATAACCGAATGCTCAGACACGACCTACACTTGTTATGAAGTTATGAAAGATCTCATAAAGGTGTCAAAGCTTCCGCAAACTCTGATATCATATTCTTCTTCACAAGTGCACAAGATGGCAATAAATTACTAGATGATGAGAGATTAATTTTGGCTGATGATCTCAAGAAAGCTCATGATCAAAAATAAAAAAGCAAGTCAAAGTGAACAAGCTCAATTGTAATCAAAAGAATCACTACAACCAAAGTACAGATGTCACAAGAAGAATCAAAAGACCTGCAAGCTGTAAGAAGCTTAAGTTAGTGTTTTCACGTGGAGACCTACCCTTATGGGGAGATTGTTAGATAAGAGATAAAATACTTCCGTCACCCCGTATATTTATTGTGTATAATAGTTCGTAGTTTAATAGTTAATCGTATGTCTTTCGGTTTTAAGCCGGGTACTAATACCCGGTATTTTGTAAAAACTATATAAGCCTCTTCTAACTTTGGAAGAGGTAAGCTAGTCATTTATTTCCTTTTCATTTAGAAACACATTTTCTCTCTCTAGAAAACTCTCTCATGTGTTTCTCTCTCTAGAAACTAGCCCAAATCCAAGAATCGACCCCGTGTTATGATATATGATATACCACACATTGAATGATAATTTTTAGCTTACGCGATTTAACTTAACGATTTCAATTTAAAAGCAAACGCGTACAATACTAAAAATAAATACTGAATTTATTAACGACGTACAATGACCCTAAAACACGGGGTGTTATATTAAAGTCCAACTTAGTCATTGAATGTTAAGACACCCAATTCCCTCTTTAGGAAACTTAATAGCTGAATTCAACATGGAAAGCTTGATGTTGAGGGGAGTAAAGCATATGTATTTACATATACGAAAATGTTATATTTGGAAAATAGTAGAATCGTTCATTAAAATTCCTAATGGGTGTAGGATTGCTTTTTGAAAATATATCATTCATTTCTAATAATCGGGTTAAGAAATCAACAATAAGTTGTAACAATTCATAATTGTGAATCATATATAGTTTTATACTTGATCAAAAAAATTAAATTACAAGTTGATACTCGCCTGGTGTGAGTTTAGTTTTTTGGTGGGCCCCCCATTTGCTAACCGTTGCCAACATAAAAAAAACTTTTTTATAAAAACCCTCCTTTTTACCTATGAATACCCACTACTTCACCCATTTTTATATACAATGCTTCCTATTTATATAAAATTTCTCTAAAAACTTCACACTCAAATTTATTTTCAAAAAAATATCTCACCAAAACACTCTCCGACCCAACAATGTCAACCAAGAAACCTCAACCGAAGCAATCCGCCGACACCCGATGGCACGTTTACGCTCTAAAACCCATCTACAAACCCGAACTTATTATAGCCACAATCATACTATCACCAACTTTACCCAAACAAACCATACCAAAACCTGGCACCGACACCGAAACAATACGGGTTCCACGGTTACGGGTGACAGCCAAACGCGTTTCAGAATTACTCGTCCCTACATTCCTCATTTCCATTTAGCCACCAAGACTACGTCTCATAAACCCAAATGGGTGGTTCGTCATCACAACCACGTACGGATCCAACCATGTCTCCAATTAATGCATTTTCGATCAAAGATTTATACACGCCTGAATTTTTGGAGTCTTCACAAGAAAACACCGGTTATTGGCAAGAACCCAATCCTCACGAGGCAATGGGTGAACAAGTCGTGACCTCACCAACGAAGAAGAAGAAGCCAACCCGTAACTGCCAAAAGAGGACGATTCAAAGCAATGATGCACCCGGCAGATTGCATGGACAACTGAGGAAGAAATTGCGTTGGCTAAAGGTTGGGTTGCCGTTTCTAAAAACAGCAAGCATGGTAACGCGAGGAAGCAAGATGGCTTTTGGTGTGAGGTTTTGGAGTACATAGAGAGCAAAACAAAACAGTACGGTCGTCGAACGTATGATATGGTGTTGGGAAAATGAAAGACGGTGCGCCCGATCGTGATTCGGTTTTGTGGAGTGTACGTTAACGTCATGCGTATGGCGTATGAGAGTGGAGCCGCAGACGAATATTACGTTCAAAGGGCAATGATTCACTATCAAGCTGAAACTGGACTCCCCTTTAAATTTCGTCATTGTTGGGATGTTTTAAAAGATAGTCCGAAATGCAAAGATATAGCACTTCCAAACTTCAACACAGGGTCTGGGGGAGGTAGCAAGAGACAGAAGTCATCTAGTTCTAGTTCGTTCAACACAGAGTCTGGAGACGCTAGTATTAATCTGAACACTAATGTTGGCGATGAAGATGAGGTGCAGGAAATTTGACGACCAGGGGGCAGGGACAAAGCGAGAGCTGATGGGAAAAATAAAGGGTCGAAAGCGTCGGGATCGTCAACTATGAATGACGATGCATTGGCTAGGTTGATGGTAACTGAGATGACAGCTGACGAGGTTCAACAACGCGAAACATTTATTAGAGATCAAAAGGAGGGAGGTGGAATGTCGTGAATGAGAGGTTGCAGCTACGGAGTATCGACAACAACAAGAAGACATAAGGTTCTATCTCCAGCCATACGATCACTTGACCGGGGACCAGGGGATGGCAATGGATGAAGTAAGGGCCAAGATCAAGGCGAAATATAATTTGCAGTATTAGTTTACGTTTAAGTTTTTATTTTTCTAAGTATCGTATCGTTTTAATTTATCTATGTATCGTTTGAGTTTTTAATCTATGAATAAAAGTTTTTAATTTAGTTAACGTTTTTATTAATTTCGTACGTTTACGTTTACGTTTTTAATTTACGAATAAAAGTAATTAAATAAAAAAAGTTAGTAATGTGAGTTTTAGTTGTAAGGTGAGTTCTTATTACAGTTGAAAGGTGAGTTGTAGCGAGTTTTAAAATTAAAAAGAGAAAGCTGATGTAGCGCTGACATGTCAGTTGACTTTGTCACCCTTTTATCATCCGGCCTTATACACTTATACACGACACAATAATGATCCACTCAATTACAAGATCAATGCAAAAGGATGTTCTCTACACATTTCAGAGAAATTTCGGGCCTTTGGCCTTTGACTCACTCAGTCAATTCATAGTCCACTTTTTAATACGTAAAAGTTATATTTAATAGATTATCATCACTATTCATCGTATAAATTATGGGAAAGTCTGAAGTATATTTTGAAATCTTCCCAAAAGGAAGCTTTAGGGCATGGTGCTCAAGGTTTGACATATGACCTTGGAGACTTGCAACTTGATAGCTTGCTGAGAAAGGTATTGATTTCCCAATATCATATTATACGTACGATTATTATACATTAACTCACATATGTATGATTATTATATGTATGATTATTATATGTATGATTAATTATTATTCGTGGATATTTGTCCATTACCTACGTACTTTAACCTTTTATCCACGAGTTTCTACGTTGTAATCTATTAATATCATCTTAAGGGGTGTTTGTTTCAGCTTGTATAGTTGGCTTATGGTTTATTTGGTTTTCGGCTTATGTTTCATCAGCTTACTTTTTGTGGCTTATTTAGAAACTTTCCGGCTTATATAAGTTTAGTATCTCATAATGAACTTATATAAGCCGAAAACTTTAAAAATAAGCCACAAAAAATGAGCTTATAAAACATAAGCTCAAAATTAAATAAGCAATAAGCCGGCTATATAAGCCGAAACAAACAATTACTTAACTTATACCAACAAAATACATTATCTAAGGTAAACAAAATGATATAATTTGTTTAAGTTTTATTGATAATGCATTGCATGAATGGTATTGCACGTGTGATGCAGACTATATAGCGACTAGTGGGTAATGAAACAAAGTAGAAGGGGACACCCTATAATCCATTGTACAACTTGAATTGCAGAATTCACAATTACTCCTTAGGCTGCCCTCTAAACCTCACTTTGACAAGTATAGCCCTTAGGGATGGCAATGGGTCGGAGAATTTTGGAGATCATATTTACTATCCCCATCCCCGTTTCTCATCTTCATCCCCATCCCCGCCCCATCCCCATTGGGGAATCGATTTACATCCCCATCCCCGTCCCCAATGAGGATCGGGGATCCCCACGGGGATTTGGGGATTTTTCGCCATTATAAATTGAGCATAAAAATTACACAACTTAATGAAAATATAAAGAATTGACCTACATAATGTCTTAGAATGCATACGTTGTACATAGTTTGATTAATTAAAATGTCATTCAACTTTAAAGCATCGTAAATACTAAAATATAACATATACTATATAAATAAAATGGATCGAATGTGTGTATTCGAAAAAATTATTAGTTGAATAATATATAGTTAGTACTTAACATTTTAAAAGTAGTCGATTCATTAAATATGGCTTATACATACAAATATACTTCAAGTATAATATTTGTCAACACTTACTAACTTATACATATACATGTACATGTAGTATTAATATACAAATAACTTATACATATCCCCCGCCCCATCCCCGGTTTCATAATTCGGGGATTCCCCGTCCCCATCCCCATCCCCGGTCAACTCGGGGATTCCCCAGTCAATTTGAGTTTGGGGATCGGGTCCCCATCGGATACGGGTTTTATTGCCATCCCTAATGGCCCTGTCGTTACAGATATAGGTCATAACCTTTTAGGTCATCCCAAGTAGACAAAATTTACCTGTATTTAGTATTATCATTATCATTATCATATATCCTATTACAAAAGTCATACGATGTGGTTTTTGATACTACAGTAATATCAACAGTAATAATGCTACAGTAACGCTACAGTATGCGGCCCACTGGGCTTCAATTCTGGGCCGGTCCATTTGTTTTTTTTGTTTTTTATACGACGTCGTTATTGACACAATGCTACAGTATATGAACAGTACAATGCTACAGTCGCTACAGTACCCGGCCCACTGGGCTCCAATTCTGGGCCGGTCCATTTGTTTTTTTTTTGTTTTTTTATTCGTAATATTAAAATAAAAATTTTAAATAATACTTGGCACAAAATAAAAATAATTTTTTTTTACAAAAACTACTGATTTACTCAGATAAAAAAAATATCCGCTACATGAAGTCCAACACATAAGACCATATTAAAAAAATATATATATTAAACATGAGACCAAAAATTATATACGTCGTTTCACCTCTAGCTATTGTTGGGCTTTCATTTTTGACCAGTTTATAGAGCTCCCATTTTGGGCAGGCTCAATTGGTTTTTTTAGTAGGAAATAAAAAAAAATTGTTAGCACAAAATAGGGTGGAAAATATTACTATAGTACATATTTATTCAAATAAAAAAATACCCGTGAAAATATCCTTGATATCTAATAACTTTAAAATAATCGACAAAACCCGCACACAAAAAAAATACGCCCCACAAGAACACAGGAAAAATAAACGGCCTGCAGCAACGTGTAGGTAATCCTGCTTGTTTACACACATACCAAAAGGGTAGTTACGCCATTTTCATGATTTAGAAAACCATCAATTTGTGATCAACTTTGAAAGTTAGAAGGCCAACAATTTTTAAAGCTTGCCCAAAAACATTATTTTAGTGTTTAAAGCCCATCTTGTGTAAAGTCTTGGACCTCTATTTCTGTTCTAATTCAATCCGGATGTTAGCAAAAAAGTATTTTATCGGGCCAATTACATATTTTCATCTATATTCTTAGTAAAGTTTAATATTACATCAATGTCTTTCTCACTTTTGTAATTAGGTTAATATCTTTCCCAAACTTTAGTAATTACATCACTATCCTTCTTACTTCTGTAATTACGTCAATATCCTTTTCAAATTTTTGAATTCTCATGTATATCCAAAAATTAACATGTTCTTTCATCTCTCGAGGCCAAAAAGTATATATGAAAAATATAATTATTTTTTTGGGTAAAGGGTTTCCCCGGTAAATATATTACACCAAAAAACATTTAAGTACAAAGGAGGAGGGTGAAGTCCCTCGTCTCAGTCCATCTGGACACATACAAGCTTCAAAAAACTACTAACCTAACCACAACATAAGAATGACAAACCATTCTTATGACAACTAAAGAAAGTAAAACAAATACTTCCTAACACTAATCTATACGGATATCAGAATGATAAACTCCACCCCACAGCGTCGAATCCGTCATAGAACTTCCAATATACGTAGCAACTTCCAAAGACATGTAACATCCATGATCCATTCATTAAAGAGATATAATTGCGCATCATTCCAGTCAAGACCCACATTAATGCTTAATTAAATTCTATCAAGGTACACATTAATTCCAGTCAAAATACCCAGAATAGATCAAGATGCACATTAATTCCAGTCAAACCAAATCCCTAAAATATAGGGATTCAGCCATAAATTCCGATAGTTTCAATAGCTAACAACTTCAATTCGTCAAACCAGAATCAAAAATGACGAATTCAGCTTTACTACAGTTAAGACGACATAGAACTTCCAATTCCTTAGTGCATTCACGAACCAAGAAACGCATGTCCAATTGTCTCCATAATAGCAGGCAATACTTGATAGGAATGCACTCCAATGCGTCATGGAACATAAAGACACTTCCAGCAATACTAGCACTAGATATACCCATATTAGCATCATGAACTGAGGTCATCCTTAACATGTGTGTATAACACTTCAAATCTCAGCCATTAAACATGCAAAAGAGTAACATTCAGATCCTACTTGCATGGCGCATGACAAACCCTAAATAATTAGGGTTACCTTCAAGCATCGATAATAAATGATCAACACCGTCACAAAAACTTATAATACGACTTCCGAAAACCCAACAACTTTAGATTCCATCATGCTTTCATTATATGCAATCATACGACCCCAAACGAGCAGATCCAAACCCAAACGGCAAACCTTGGAGCAAACGATCAAAAAAACCCTAACCCTAACGAAAGACACCAATCAAAGAGATCAGTAACTTATGTTAAGGAAAGATTTAAACATAGATAAAGGATATACTAGGGTCCCTAACGACAGAAGTCGAAACCCTACAAACGGCGATTTCAACAAACCATAGTTGAACAACCCACTAACATACAATTAAAAGAAAAATCAGAGATTAATCAATTAAGATGCATATATAATGGGTCAATAACAACCAGAATAGAGAAATCAAAAAAGAAAAGGATAAAAGGTTTCGACACAAAAACCCATAAAAACCAAAACCCTAAATAAAGATGCACGATCATATAAAGATCAGAACACACGAATAATTTGATCAGGAAAGGCTATGATAGGGCAGGATTAATGACCGGAGAATGATGGGAGTGGCGGCCGAAAACCCTTCTAAAGGGAGAGAAAAATATAATTATGATCGATATTAGAGAAGATAAAAGATATATAATAGTTTCAAAACTAAAAATAATTATAATTATGATTCAATTGATTTTTGAATATATATGAGAATTTAAAAGTTTGTAAATGATATTGATGTAACTACAAAAGTTTGAAAAGAACATTGATGTAATTACAAAATGGGATTCTCTAACATGTGCCCTCAAGTACATGTTAAGTCATGTTTATTAAATAAAAAAATTTCTTATATATCAAAATATGCATTTAATTCTCAGTAAATATAGTTATAAATTATCATAATTAAATGTAAATTTAAATTTAACAATCTCCGACTTATAACCATATTGACTGAGAATTAATCTTCAAGAAGGATATACATGTAATTCTCCCTACAATAAAATTGGCTTGTTGATTTATCATATACTCTAATACAATTAGATTTCAGCCCCGTTCAATACACACGGATAGTTTTATAAATTTTGTGTGCTAAAAAGAAAGAGCATAATAAATATAGAAACGATTATTTAATGAACGGAATGTTTTTCTTATATCATTATAAGAGTAAATTGCATAAATCGTCCTTAAAGTTTGGCCAAATTGCATGTTTCGTCCCAAACGTTACGAAAGTGCAAGGATCGTCCCTGTGGGAAACCTTTGGTGCAAGTATCGTCCCTGTGAGGAAACTTTTGGGGAAACCTTTGGTGCAGGGACGATACTTGCACCAAAGGTTTCCTTGTGAGGATGATCCTTGCACTTTCGTAACGTTTGGGACGAAACATGCAATTTGGTCAAACTTTAGGGACGATTTATGCAATTTACTCCGTTTTTTACTAATAACACATTTTATGTG